>JAJPUD010034193.1:0-10972 GCA_023553655.1 Myrmecobius fasciatus
TGTAAGTGACTTGTCCAGGATCATACAGCTTGTAAGTATCCGAGGCAAGATTTGATCCCAGAGGCTTCTGAAGTACCCAGAGGCTTCTGAAAGCATTTGTTTGTCTTCTGTGTCACACTATTGACTAATACTGAGTTTAAAGTCCACAATTCCCAGGTCTATTTCACACAAATGTTGGCCTAGGTAGCCAACTCTGCTGCCCTGTATTTGTACAGCTGAGTATTTGAACTCGGGTGTTGTGTCTCATCTTGCCCAGCCACCCATGCCAGTGGTGAAGGCCAGGTAGGAGACTGTGGGAGGGAAAACCCCCTTCCTGGGAGGATAGCAGGGCAGAAGTTCTTCATAACACTCAGAGTCTAGGGATTGAGGCAGAATGGAGAGCAGTTGTAGGATTGGAGATCAAGGCCAGGAGGTCACCAAGAGATCAGAAAGTAAGATACAAAGAGTGTAAGGGAATTGAGAGTCTGGCTTTCTCAGCTGCCTTCCCCAAATAGTCTTCTTGTGGTGGTTGGCTTTTCCTACACAGATTGGCCAATGTGGATTTTTAGCCTGATTTGCTGTTCCTTCCTGATTCAGCTGAATTAATAAAACAAGCTCAAATAAAATCCATCCTCCTAAATAGCCTTCCCTTTTCCTTCAACCTGGGTCCCAACACACACAAACACACACACACACACACACACACACACACACACACACACAGCCAGCACCTGATAGGATTGCAGTGCTGAAAAGGCATTATGAGGAAGTCTCTCTCAATCCCCAAATGGGTCAATTGCTGCTATCCCATGCTCCCCTTTTACAGGTTTCTATGGTTTTCTACCAGTCAGATGGTTCTGGGGGCAGTCCTATCATCTCTCTAAGAATGAGTTTTCCTTGCTCATCCACTCTTAGCCATAGTAGACAAGGATCCTTAGAGACAATTTGACTTGAAATGAGCCCTTCATAACAGAAACTAAATGGAATACAAATGGTCTAAGGAAGGTTCCCCAAAATATATCACAGATTAAATCTGAGTGATGTTAAAAAGGCTCTTTTTTCCCATTTCCAAGTTCTTTTGTTGTGATGAGAAGGTAGTTAGACATGATCCCATGTGTGCAAGGTCCCTAACCCTGGGAAAATAATATACCAATCTGTTTGGTTTATCCATGATGTATCCAACTTGTATAGTTCCAAATGCCTCCAAGTGGGTGTTGACTGTGGAAACTGGGATAAAGGTAGGGGAAAAAAATTGAGAGTGGGCTAATGAATTGTTATTATAATGAAATATCAGAGTGGGCTAATTTAGCCTAATCATTCTGACAGTAGGTAGGGAGGATAGCAGTAGAGCCACTGTCTCAGAAATACTCTTCAGTCTGTCCAATTTAGCAGAAGATATAAGGGAAGGAAATAAGCATATGTTAAATGCTTTCTGTTGTTGAGCACTGGGCTAAGTGCTTTTGTAAATATTTCATTTGAACTTCACAATTGTGTGAGGTAGCTGCTATTATTATTCCCATTCTACAGTTGAGGAAACTGAGATAGACAGAGATTAAATGACTTGCCCAGGGTAACACAGCTAGTAATTTACCAAGGGTTGATTTGAATTCAGGTCTGCCTGAGCTTAATCTAGTACTGTAACCACTGTGCCACCTATCTGACTATAACAAAATGTGAAAAGGTATACTTTTACCTGGAGTATTTATGAACTGCAGGAGAACTTGACTGGAGGAGACATGAGAGGAACAGTAAAGGAGTTGGAAAATCATTTTCAGGAACATATGGTGCCTCCCAAGGCAAGGGAAGAAGCTTGGGTCAAAACATAAAACATCACCAAGATAGCATCATATTTACATATGTACATGCTGTTTCTTCCAGCGGACTCTTTAAGAGTAGGGGCAGTTTTGTTCAGGTCTTTGAATCCCTAGCAATCTGCATATGATATTTCTGGCACATGGTAAGTGAGTAAGCTAAGAAAATGGTAAGCTAAATAAATGCTACTTAGTTATTTGATATCCTTGGATTCATGGCTGCAAGTCTTATCTCCCCAGACAGACAGTAAACTCACTGAAGTTTCTGTGTCCAGTGCTGGGCACAGAATAACAATCTCAAGGCTGAGAGGGATCCTAGAAGTCATGCAATCTAGCTCATAGAATCTGTCTACACCATGCCCCAAAAGTAGTCATCCAATTCCTACTTGAAACTCACTCTATCTGAAACAGAAGATCCTACTCTTCAGATAGTTCTAATTGGTGGGGGTTTTCTTATACTGCATTTACCTGTGTGGTGATCATACTCATCCACTCATTGTTCCCTGTCTTGCCTTCTGTGGCCAAGCAGAAAAGGTGTACTGCTCCTTCCACAGGACAACCCTTCAAATACTTGAAGACAGCCATTATAGTGAACTAAATCAGACCCAACACTCCCAGTTCTTTTAGCCAGTCTAGATGAGCAGGATAGCAATTATCTGTCACCAAAGCTGTTCACCAGAAGTAAACAGGATGGGGACTCCTTGAAGAGAGAAAGCGATTCTCAAAACTAGAAGTCAGGAAATGTATCTGGGCTCCATGTGTTCCCTACAGTGCAGCTGAAACTGTTGTTTATCCTTTGTTCTCAGAGGGGATCATGACATCAAGAAGGTAATTCTGTGACATGTAAGTGAATTGGATTGAAGTGAGGGAGAGCTATGCAAAGTCACCATTCTCTTTTTCTTCTCCAGAGCATCTGGATCCAGTAGCAAGATATAGATCAAGATAAGCGGAGACAGCATTCAATGCAATGGCCTTTTTAGAAACTGAAAATCTGAAACTATATTACAGAAGTCAATGAGTCCGTATTTATCTTTTATGTGCCAGGCACTGTGCTAAAGTGCTAGGGAGACCAAGAAAAGCAAAAGACAGTCTGATTTCAGAACTCACAGTCTAATAGGGGAGAGAAAATGCAAATACTGTGGACAAACAAAAAAACAAACAAAAAAATAGACATAGCTTAAATTGGATATAATCAGAAAGGAAAGGCAGTGGCTTGAAGGGGGATTCTGGTCTGTTAGTTATGCTAAGAATATAATGAGCAAAAGGTTTCCTTTGATCTGTAATATGGAGCCCATTCTTTGGGCTCTTTGGATGTGCGTCCCTGTGTGCATGTGCTGGGGAAGGAGAGGTGGTTCCTTGTATACATCAGATGAGGTCTTGTTGTTTGTTCTTCATTTTCCAAGTCTAATGATGTCATAGGGTGATTTCTTAAAACTCATTTATAAATTGGATTTGAATAAAGCCAATTTGTGGAAAAATTAATCTTAGAAGCTACAATCCTGCAGTCTTTTCCCTAGAACCCTTAAGGGAAGTAGTATTCTCTCTCTGGGGAAACTAACCTACCAGTTCTATGTGAGTTGGGTGAGAAGCCCATGCTTGGGGGTTGGCTTAGGGATGAGAATTGGTACAGTGGATTGCAGTCTTTTCCCTAGAACCCTTAAGAGAAGTAGTATTCTCTCTCTGGGAAAACTAACCTACCAGTTCTATGTGAGTTGGGTGAGAAGCCCATCCTTGGGGGCTGGCTTAGGGATGAGAATTGGTACAGTGGATTGCTTTCTTTTGGGTACTCAGTTCAGGCTCCACCTTTGGTGACAGAGCTTTATCTCCCAGTTTAATGTTAGTGCCTTCCCTTTATGGATTATCTCCAATTTATCCTGCCTATAACTTGTCTGAACACTGATGTTTGCACAGTTTCCTTCCTTTCCTCCTTGAAGATCTGAGACCATGATTTTCCCTTTCTTTGTATTTGATCTGAAATGTCTTCTCACTAACCTAGCCATTCCCCTGGGTGTGATCTATAGGCTGGTCAATATGCTTCCTAAATTGGTTCCTGAAATTTGATCCCAAATCCTTCAAATATGGTTTCAGTGGTCTGAGCAGGGCAAAGTCCAGTAAGTAGGTTAAAGCAGATGCTCAGTAAATATGTTGCTCACTTACTCAAGACTCCAGTTTACAGAATGAATGTGTTGGGAAGAGATAGTCTTCATGAGGCCCTGGGTCCCAGAATGTGCAGGCCTTGAAACAGTCTCCACCCAGTAAGGGAGACTTTAATATCTCTCTTTGGAATTAAGGGAGGGCATAGGGCATGGGGGAAAAGAGCAAATCAGCCTGGATTTTAGGTAGTAACCTCCAGAAAATCAGTTCCCAAGATTCCCCTTCCTTGTTTTCTTGTCTAGATCAGGGTGATTGATCCTTGGATCTGGCTTTACCATCTCAGTTTTCAGTTTGAGGACCACTGAGCTCCCCAGGCTGAACTTAGAGATTCTTTGTATGAATTCTCATTCTCTCCCACTCCCCAGGGCACTAGCTTGTAAATTTTGGGGGGAATAGTTGGTTTTTTTTTCTTCCTCAGTTTCTTATCTTTTTTTTTTTAAAGAAATAATAGCTTTTTAGTTTCCAAAATACATTCAAAGGTAGTTTTCAGCATTCACTTTTTTTTTTAAAGTTTTTAAAAGTATTTATTTATTTATTTATTATTAATACTTTTTATTTGCAAACCAAATGTATGGGTAATTCCTAAACATTAACCCTTACAAAGCCTTCTGTTACAAACTTTTCCCCCCTACTCCCCACCCCTCCCCTAGATAGCAGGATATCCACTACATTTTAATTATCAGCATTCACTCTTGCAAAAACTTGTGTTCCAAATTTTTCTTCCTCCCTCACCTCCCAACTCCAGTAAACTGCAAATAATCCAATATAGGTTAAAAATGGGCAATTCTTCTGAACATAATTTCTTGGTGGGAATATTAATGGAGGAGACTAAAAATACTCATTGAGTAGAGCTTCCTACTGTCCTGCTCTGATCACCGGGATATCAGAGGTTGACTGGAGGATAAATAGTGCTCCCAAAAAGGGCATTAGATTTAGAGTCAGGAAGACCTAAATTCAAATCTATTAAATTGTGAGTCCTGGAAGTGGGGGTAGAGACTGTTATTTGCCTTTCTGTTATCTCGGTGCTAAATACAGTGCTTAGAATATAAGTAAATATTTATTGGCTGAAATTCTGCTGAAGATACTGGTTTTGCAATCCTGAGCAATTCACTTATTTTCTCTAGGTCTCAGTTTTCTCATTTGTAAAATGTGAATAATAATAATAATACCTACCTCGAAAGATTATTGTGTGGATCAAATGAAATCCTAGATGTAGGGTGCTTTAAAAACCTTATAATGATATATAAAAGTTAGCTGTTATTATTCTTTCTGACTCCAAACCTACTGAATCTCCCTGAAAACCTCGGCACTTTAATAATATAATATGTTCCAAAAGTCTTAGTATACTTTTAAGTTAAGACTTTTTGTGATTCCCTGTATATATGCCAAGTACTTTGCAAACCTAAAGCGCTACATAAGCCCGGCTATTGTTACTGCATAGATATATATCACAGCTTGGGAAGATAGGGGCTATCACCCCCCATTGAGTTAACTATCTTGTGAGATAGGAGCTATCATAATCCACATTTTACAGACCAGGAAAATGAGGAACTGAGAGTAACTTGTTTAGGATCACAGGATGCTTGTTTAAACGTCTGACATCCAGCTAGGCCCACACACTATACTGTGCCATGTCAACTCTACTAATGCAAAAGTCACTGCATCAATCAATCTGTCAATTGCGCAACACCCAATATGGCCCGATAAAGGGTACCCGGATCTGGGGTTCCGGCTTTCCCATTTACTATCTATGTGCATTTAGCCCTGTAACTCTCTTGGCTGAAGTGATCAAAAAGGAACTTCGTTCCCGCTCTAAATCCATGCATGATTCTATTTAGGCTGTGAGCCCCGCGGAGAACAGGGACTGGGTTTTGTTCTGTTTGGGCATTTTCTCCGCATCTACAGCGTTTAGTAAGGGGGCTGAGTATACAATAGGTAAAGGTTTGTTCTCTTTTCTAGACGTTTATTGAGCGCCAGCTCTGAGCCAGACTGAGCTCCAAAGATACAAAGGGGGAGGGGGAGGGGAGGGGAGAGTTCCTAGAAAAAAAAATCAGACATCTCGGTTTTCTTATTGGTGACACTGGGAGATAAGAATGGTCTCTGGGCTCCTGGACTTCCAGAGCTGGAAATGAATGGCAGCTGTCTCGGCACCTTCTAATCCGGAGGCAGGAAGCTCGGAGCAGGTAAGGCGAGGCTTGGGGGGCAGTCCCCAGAGAGGGGCTGCACATAGAAAGGTGGCCGAGAGCGATTCACGGGAGAGGCCCCAAGCCAGGCAGCTCCCCCTGATTGGAGCAGCCGGCATCAGACAAGTTGGCCGGCCGCTGATTGGTGCTGCCTTGGTCAGGCGCTGTAGGCTGTTG
The DNA here is from genome assembly GCA_023553655.1 of Myrmecobius fasciatus. Lineage (NCBI taxonomy): Eukaryota > Metazoa > Chordata > Mammalia > Dasyuromorphia > Myrmecobiidae > Myrmecobius > Myrmecobius fasciatus. The sequence continues at coordinate 6,305 of JAJPUD010034193.1, forward strand.
TAAACGTAAACATGACCGACAGTAACCCGGGCCCGGAGATGGGGGTGGAGTGGGGAGGGGGAGGCGGTCCCGCCCCATCTCCATTCATGTCCCCAGCGGCCCCGCCCAACCCCGCCCAACCCTCCCCGGCTGCCGCCGGCTCCCTGCCCACACCCAGCCCGGCTTTGTGTAGCGGAGCGGCGTGCGCAGGGGGAAGTGGGGGGTGGGTGATGCTGCTGCGCTTTGGACCCTGGGGTCCCGGCGGCCGGGGGCGAGGACCACGTGTGGGGCCCAGACGGGCCCGGGCCTCCCTGTCCTGGGCTCTGGAACCACTGTTGGGGGAAGCCGGGCCAAGTGATGAGCGATGCTCGAAGGCAGCCCTGCGGACTTTTTGGTCGGAAACCTCAGCACCCCCTTTCTAGGGCAGAGACCGCTTTTAGCGCCGAGGCACTGAGTAGGCGCTCAATAAATACTTGTCTTGACTCGAGGGTTAAGGGGGCGACTACTAGACTCCTCTCCCTACTGGAGGGTGTGGGATTAGGATTCTCATTGGGGGTTGAGGTGGTTGCCTGAACAGCAGGCTGAATTAGGAAATTTGGGGCTCTGGACAAGTCCCCGGTAAACCCTTCCTTAGTTTCCTTAGTTGAAAAATGCGGGAATCGTGCTCCAAGATCATTAAAGTCCCTCCCAGACTTGAAATTCTAGCTGGGCTAACCCGGCCTTCCGGAGGAGAGACAAGAATATACTCCCAATACTACAATATACCTCATTAACAAACTGCCTCATTTTTTTGATCTGTAGACTGAGGGGTTGGACCACCTAAAGTTCCCCTCCCCCATTCCAGTTGTAAAGTTTTGATCCCGCAATTTGGTGAGGAGCCTCTTTTCTTGCTTCTCTGTACCCTTCTGGCCGCAGTCCTGTGGTCAGCCAAGAAGCCTGAAACCTCTAATTAGCTCCTGCTGCCCCCAGCTCTCTCTGGTCAGAAGAAATTGGGAAGGGGCCTTTTTGGCCCTGCTCAGGCTTGCTGACCGTGAGTCAGCAGAGAAGAGCTTGCACACTGGCCCTTTGTGAACTGCCTTGAGGCAGACCGGGAAGCTGCAGCAAGGCTGGGCAGACACCATGCACTGGGCACTGGGGAGGGACAGCCAGGCAGTTTGGACAAAAAAGCATTCTACCTCCAGCTAGCTAGCTTCCCCATCGCCAGATCTCTGCCCTGCCTGGGCCTGCTGTGGGGGCCTGAGGCTTATGGCCCATAGTTCCAAGAGTCAGCACTTTCTGGGAGTTTAGAAAATTAACCGGCAGTCACAGGACTCTGCTCCCACTCTCGGTGACATTTCACCCCGTTCAAAGCGATGATAGGGTATGAGAGGATGCCCTCAGTCACTGAGCAATCAACAACAGGAGCTGAGAGCCCCCTTTGTCCAGGGCTCTCCCTGTGGAACTAGGTGGGGTAGGCAGCATTTATAACGGAGGCGTTTATAAAAGGCACCCAATCTCATGGGGAAGGCAGGAGCAACACAAATCCAGTACTTTTCGAGGAGCTCAAGGGCTGAAATGAAAGATGCCTAGACACAGCCAAGCCTGACTGAGAGGGCATGAGAAGGAAAGGAAGGACAGATCAGAGCAGAAGCAGAGATCTTCATCCTAGGAAGGACTCTAGAGGAATGCTGCAGGGATGATGATCAGCACCCTAGACTCAAAAGTTGATTTTAATCTCACCTCTGATACTAATTCTTTGAGCAGAATTGATTCTTTAATCCTTTTGAACCTTTTAAATAAGTGATAAATTGCTAGTGACAGCTTATGTGTCTGGTGTAATTTCCCCTCAGAATTCGAAGACCCCTTAAAGTCTATTGAGGTCCATGGACCCCAGGCAAGACTTCCTGCCCTCCCTCTGATTCCCTACACTAATGGAATCACAGGTCCAGTTTAAAAAAAAAAATCAGAAGAGGTGAGAAAAAGAATACAAAAAATTTAGAAAACTGAATAAATGTGGAATGGATGGAATCCCTTCTAAAAATGTGCCTGACATCTAGTTCTATTTGGAGACCTTTAGTGACATGGAACTTCTCACTTTTTGAGGTCACCATTCCTATTATTCGACAATTCCAATTGTTAGAAAGTACTTCCTCACCTTCTGTACAAAGCTGTTTTCTTCCATTGTTCTCAGGATTTTTGCCTTTCCGAGTAGGAGTAGATTAAATATAATTCCAGTTCTATATTACTATTCAACAGCTATTGGCCAACAACTCTAGCATATACCTTCCTTGAGTGGGAGGCTATTAGGAGGTCTCAGGAAAGAGAAAGGAAGTATGCATTTATATAGAACCTACTATGTGCCAGGCACTGTGCTAATTTCTTGTGTTGAAAAAACAATAAACAAGTATAGATTCATTTGATCCCAGAAGGAAAAGAAGTGGAGATGGAGATAGTTCTTTGGTTATGGAAGACTTTGGTTATGAAAAGACAGATACAAGTGGGTATGTGCAATGCTATACATTGTATGTATGTACAATATGCATCTATGTAACATACAGAAGGCAATGTTCTGTATTGGGAATAAGAGTGGACCTGGAGTTAGCAAACTGGGTTTGAATGTTGGCTTTGCCATTTACTAGCTACATGACTGATTTCTCCAACCAAACTTCAACTTTCACATCTGTAAAATGGGATAATGTACTACTCACCAAATGTTGTGAGGAAAATTCTGTATAAATCACATGTTGTAAGATCTGAGTTGTCCCTGATTATAGCATACTTTCAAAAACATTTTTCTGGTTGACTTTCACTACAGCTTTGTGAGGGGAGGGTGGAGGGTGGCTATTGAAGGAGGCCCTAGTGATTAGGACTGCACCTTATGTCAGGACTTTCATGGGTTGGGGCTCTGAAATTTGGCCTACATTGGCTGGAGGTAAGGGTGCATAAAGAGAACGTCTGCCTTGCAGCAGTACCCCTTTGGAATCCCTCAGATTGCTCATCCCCCTGGAGCAGGCAGCAACTAGGATGTGCCCAGATCCCCAGCCAGCTGATTAACAGACGAAAGACCTGGAAAGGAATCGGTCTCCTGAGTACCAGCTCCTGGCTTGACTGTGACCAGCCCATTACCCAAGCAAGATAGCTTGGAAGTGAGATTCATGCCCTTTCCCTGAGGGGCTGGGGAAGACTGCCCTGGGACTTCTGCAATTGTCCTAATTGAATGCCCCAGTGACCAGGTGAAATTGAATAGAGGAGGCCATGGCCAAAAAAATCCAACCAATTGGTCCTCCAAAGCAGCCTCAGTTGTCTAAAGCCTGCTGGGATCTGTTGGTCCTTTGACCTCATGCATAAGAACTCTGGGTCTTTGTCCCCTTCTGTGTGACCTCTCAGGAGGATTTCTTATAGTATCTTGGCTCCTTCACAACCTCTACAAATTCTTTCCCCAATGAAATCTACCCACCCATTCTCAGACATACAGAGCATGTGCAGGAGCACCCACTCCAATGTTCCCACTGATAGCGCTCAGATACGTATTGGCCATGCACACTTAGGTGCAGACAAGCACCCAGAGGCATGCAAAGGCACCTACTCTTGAGGGTGCTAACTCGGGCTTAGAAGGAGGCAAGACTGGCTCATGCCAGTGTCTGACAGTTGTGTCTACACGAGTGTGCTTCTCTATGCATATTTATATGTAGCTAAGCATTATGTCGGGATGCCCGAGGGGTTCAACGTGTGTAGGTGGGGACGGGGAAGGTCCGGTGCTAAGGGTTTTCATCTCTACAGAAAGCTGATTCCCCCTTTACATTTTGTGACCCCCCACCCCCAGGTCCCTGGTTCAAGGACTGGCAAAATCCAAGCTATCTTCCCGGGGGGAGGGGAAAGCAGAGAGGGCAAATGGGCATGATTCTGGGGTTAAGGGGGCCAGGCAGACCCCCCCCTCCTCCTTTCCAATGCTGAGCTGGCTACCTACAGCCCTCGGAGTCGGGAGGAACGGGGAACTTCCCAGAACCAGCAGACTGTTGGGAATAGGGAGGGTCCGCTCCTAGCCTAGCCCCCCAACTTCCTTCTCTGCACCCCCCCTTTGCACCGCGCCCCTCCGCCCCAGGTCTTCGGCTCAAGAAGTGGCAAAGTTTTCTCTGCCCAGATCTCTTAAGCTCTTCCTCCTGGGAGGCAGTGTGTGTGGGAGCGCAAGGGGCCAGGCGGGTCCCCCCTTTCTAATGCTGAGCTGGCTACCTACAACCCTCGGGAGTCGGGAGGAGCGCCTACGGGAAGGGAGGAGCAGGCAACTACCCAGAACCTCCAGGCGGGTGGAGGGGGTGGGAGGACGGGCAGTGGGGAGGAGAGACTTGCTAGCTCCAGTTACGTGTCTGCCGGCAGGACCTGAGCCCCAGCCTTCATTTAACCCAGAGTAACCTTTCCTCCAGTCACCAGGCCTGGGAGGGAGCAGGGCAAAGGGGCGGGGTCGGCTCCAACTGCTCCTGTGGGTTCCCCGCTCTTAAAGGGACAGGATCCAATTAGGATGACGGAATCCTATCCGGGAGTGAGGAAGCGAGAGCACGTATCCCTCCACACAGTGCGTTCAGATTCACTTCACTTTTATTATGACAAACACAATCTCAGATCAGTAAATGACTTTTAGAGTCAATATTAATAGAAATTATTCCAAAATTATTTTTTCGCAGGTCACAGATACTACAATCCAAAATAAAGGAA
>JAJPUD010034194.1:0-10971 GCA_023553655.1 Myrmecobius fasciatus
GGGGGAAAACATGAGAAAGAAAAGAAAACAAGCAAACAAACAACAGAAAAGTTTGAAAATACTATACTTTGATCCACATTCAGTCTTCATAATTCTCTCTCTGGATGTGGATGGTGTTTTTCATCCCCAGTCTGTTGGAACGGTCTTGGATCATTGCATTGCTGAGGAGAGCCAAGTCCATCACAATTGATCATTCCATAATCTTGTTACTATGTACAATGCTTTATTGGTTCTGCTCACTTCATTCAGCATCACTTCATATAAGTCTTTCCAGGCTTTTTGGAAATCAGCCTGCTCATCATTTCTTATAGAACATTAATATTCCATTACTTTCATATACAATAATTTGTTCATTCAGCCATTCCCCAACTGATGGGCATTCACTCAATTTTCAGTTCCTTGCCACTACAAAAAAGTTCCTACAACTTCTACTGAAATAATTTCTCAAATTTATTTCATGCTACACAGAGTACCACAACTATTAATGCATCATGTTAGACTGTGAGGGAGATAGTAAAATCTTGTCCTTGTCCTGGTGCCTCCAGCCTTATAGAGGAAATGACATACGTGTTAAAATGACTATGAAAGAAAATAGAATATATCGAATATAAAATACAAGTACAAACAGATTACTGTGGGAATATAAAGGATGGAGGATTTACTTCCAATTGGAGAAGGCGAAGAGTTCATGAATATTCCAGACTATGATTGACTTAAGCCAGTCTCCTAGAAGTTTATGTTTGATACTGGAATGAAATGAGACAATTGTAAGTCATTCAATAGTTAATAATTGATTTAGTCATAGCAGGGAGATATTTAATAATGATAGACTCTGAGGATCCTAGAATTGATTCAGCTGAGAGAAGTTCCTTTGCCTTGGAGTTGCCTAGTCCACCTGCCAAGCATCATAATACCTGGAGCTTCTCTTGAATGTTTTGTATTCAGGCAACCAGGAAATTATATCAACCGGCTTAAGTTTTTAGTCCCCTGAAACAATTACATTTTGATGATGATATCAGTACCTTTTAAGAAAAAAGAGAACTTAAATTGCATGGAGCAAGGGTGGGTATGTGGTAGACACAAGATATTGAGGATACAAATACAAAAGTGTCATTTCTCTCAAATGGCTTATCTTCTACTATAAGAACACAGCATGTTCTCAGATAAGAAGACTCAGGATTTCTTTTTTTTTTTTTAATTTGACAAGTGGTTTTACTAGTATAGGCTACTTCTACAAAGGAATTTTCTTTACTAACACATGCAGGTCAGAACTCTATGCTAGTTACAAGTCTTGGAGCTGGCCACATATCAATTTACAAAACCACAAATTAACATTATTTGTGTTGAAGTGTATTTTAATTTATTTTGCTACTGTTTGCCTCACCTTCCTTATTTGTAAAATGAACTGAAAAAGGAAATCGCAAAAACCACTCCAGTATCTTTGCCAAGAGAACTTCAAATGGGGTCATGAAGAACCAAACATGACTTAAATTACTGAACAACAGCCAAAGGTTGAGCATAGCAAGTTGAGAAAATTCTCTAATATATCTGACTTTGCTGATCATGGCTTTCTCTTTGTCTCTGGAACACAGAGTTGAAGCTTGGGTTCAACATACAGTAACACTGTGGTCTTGGGCATGTCTCAGCATCTCAGAGCCTCAGTTTGCTCCCTTATAAAATAGGGATAATGGTAATTATGTGTATAATTAAATCTAATTTGTAGGGGGTTGTTGTGACTATCCAAAAGTAAGATGCCAGTGGATACAGCAGGTAGAGACTTGGATTTGGAGTTAGGGAGAAATGATTTGAATTTTCCTTCAGACATTTAGTATCTGTGTGACTCTAAATCCCATCATCTCTCTTGGCCTCAGTTCCCTAATCTGTAAAATGAAGGGATTGGGTTTGATGTCTTTTAAGTTTCTTCAGTTTAGAAACTGATGATCCTATTTATCTACTTTGTAGATCACAAAATCTTTTATCAGGGGTAGTCAGATGGCACAGTGGATAGAGCACCAGCCCTGAAGTCAGGAGGACCTGAGTTCAAATCTGGTCTCAGACACTTAACACTTCCTAGCTGTGTGACTCTGGGTAAGTCACTTAACCCCAACTGCCTCAGCAAAATATATATATATGTATATATATATATATATATATATATATATATATATATATATACACACATATATACATAGATATAAACATATATACATAGATATATACATACATAAAAGATGCATAAAATTGATACAGGCAAATATAAATATCAATAGATAGACACACAGATAAATAGATATGTAAACTGATACAAACAAATATTCACATAGATATGCATATATATATACACACACACATATATATATAACATACACACACATATACAGTAAATAGAATTGCTTTTTGGATCACCATCTGGATCTAATTTTTCCTGTTTCCCCTCTTGCCTTTCTCCCACTCAGAACAGAGAGTCCCCTGTGTTAGAAAAGGATATGAATAAAATAAGCTCTCTGAAGGACTTTGAACAGCTAGGAAGAAAAGAATTGTATCATCAATGCTAGAGAGCATTTATTATGATGATTCAGGGCAAGATGGCTTGTACCCTGGTTGCCATAGAAAGTGTGTCTGCTGACAATTTTCTTAACCTGCTGGGTGAAATTTCTTTGCTACACAAATCTAAATGGGATCTTCTAGACCTCAAGAGCCAATCACTGTCCAGTACTCTGAAACCTGAAATCTCTCCTCACCCAGATGAGAGTTAAAATCCCTTAGAAACTATCAAAGGCAGGCAATTGTTTTTAGGAGTTAGGTAATGTCTTTGCTTGTTTTTCAGAGTGGCTGGGAGCAGTTTTTTATTCTCTTAACTTGTGGAAGAGAAATGTGAGCAAAGTCGAGTGCCTCTGTGTTTGGATCTTGGTGTTCCATCATCGGTGGGAACATTTTTATGAAGCTCAAAAACCAAGGGATAATGAAAGAAGAAACAAAGAAAAACATCTAGTCCCTACCCTCCCCCTTCTCCCATAAACACGAACCAATACTTCTCTATAAATGCCAATTGACATTTTGCTAGACCAGAAGTGGTTGGTTTCATGCTTTTATTGTTCTTTCAGTCATTCTAAGATGATTGCATTTGCCCAGAAACTCAATAAAGGGAAGTCTTACCTTACAAGCCATAAAAGAAAGGCTTTAAAAACCCATATTAATTATCTCCAAGAGCATCTAAACATTGATCTTAGTTGCAGAGGTTTTCACTCAGCTCATTTGGAGGCCCTTTGGGGTCTTGATGCCAAGCATGGATTGGCATCTTCTCCATTGCAAAAATGCATTAACCTTGAAATAAACACAATCACTACAGCAAACCTGTTACTGCACCTTCTGTAAAACATCTGTCCAAGGTACCTCTTTCTGAGTCTGAGATTGAACTCTTCTGATGGTACCCAGAATGGACATGTATTCTTCAGTAATTAAATTGTTTTAATTTAATTTAATTTAAACTGTTAATTGTTTTTAAAAGGCAGTTAGCTGACTCAATGGTAGAGTACTAGACCCAGAGTAACATCTCTTTGTGACTCTGAATAAGTCTCTTACATTCTCTCTGACTCATCTATAAAATGGAGGTAATAATAATACCTAACTCCCAGTATTGTTGTGAGAATCAAATGAGATGATATGTGTAAAGTACTTTATAAATCTCAAAATACTACACAAAATGTAGTGATTATGATTAGCTATGATCAGTGCCTTACCTTGGAATAGATTCTAGCTCAGTGCCTTATTTATTATCTGTGTGATTTTAATCAATCCATAATTTCTATAGGTCTTAGTTTCCTCATCTGTAAAATAAAAGGGTTTCATGAAGTGAATTTCAAGGTCTCTTCTAGATCATAATCTTTCTCTATCAAATCTTTTGTTAAATCCAGACAAAAGTTCTTTTTATTAGTTCCTTTATTTATTTTTTTTAGCAAAAATATTACTAAGTTTATAGAACCTCCTATTGTCTTGGGCTTAAGGATGAAGTTTTGTAAAATACTATTGAACCAGAGAACTAAGGATTTAGAGATAGAAAGGATCCTCCCATTTTACAAGTGACAAAGCTGAGGTCAATTAACTTCCCTAGGGTCACACAGCTTATAAGTGACTAAGGCAGGATTTGAATTCAGGTCCTCTTGATTCCATTATAGAATAGCATACTGCCTATCAGAAGAATGATTCATTGTGACCAACAATCTAGAAGTTATTATGATATTGTATTTATTATAAATTATGTAAAGATGACTAACTCCAGCCTCTAGATAATATATACTCCTGTTTTGTTTTGTTATTTCCCTCATTTAAGCACCATCTATATAACTGTTTGCTCTTACCATTTCTGGTAAGTTAAGGGTTAAGGGCCCAGGTTTTACTTCAGAGTCGTTGCCTTGACTGAGTATACATGACAACGACATTGACATAGGAAGATTACTTTCATTCTAAGAGGCTGTGTTTATACACTCAATCGAATTTAGAACACTTCCATTAGGTGGTAATTTTCTGCGTGATCTGTTTTTTTATATGAACAATAAGAAGAGAGTCTAGACAGCCTTCAAAGTCTCTTCTTGTCTTGGCAGTAGAACAAGTGGGATCATAACAGGGAATGAGAAGCCAAGGCATACTAGTGAGATAGAGATGGGGACAAGATCAAAGATTACCAGTGAGGAAACCCTTCTCCCATGAAAGTCAGCAAGACTCTATTCAGTCTGAAGACCTGTCTTCAAGAAAGTTACTTAGGAAACTGGAATGATAAGCTTAGAGGTCACATAGACAACATGTTTCACAGACAAGATTTGAACTCAGATCCTCCTGACTCTATGGCTAGATCTCTATCAACTATGCCATATTTTTTTTCTCATTTTTACTAATGAGAATGTCCATTAAAAGATGGTACTTGAAAAATTAAAAGGCAATGGTAAAACCAGTAAAAAAAAAAGGGGGTGGTATTTACATTGAGAGGCCAAAAGATGAGCTTTAGCACATTGCCAATGATTATAGTGGCCAAGGAGGCTCTACAGAAAATGCCCAGATAGGCATTTTGAGCCCAAGAGCTGGGAGGTGATCCCAGGCTTGATGGGCCAATACAGCAGATGGTAGGGTCAGGAATTCCCAGGTCCAAGTCATTTTGCACAAATGTTTGTGGTTCCTAGAGAAAGAGGAGAGGATCTATAGTCTTGGTAGGATACCCAAGGGATGAGTCTTGCATTAAATGTCTATAATTGCATGTTATATAACCAGGATATGACAATGATGATGACAATAACAATAATAATAATATCAACAACAATGATGATTATGATGACAACCATGAAAATGATCATGGTGATAACTAGGGAGGGAGCATGCAAATTGGAGAGAGAACTAGTCTCAGAATCAAGATGATCCAAGATTCTACCATTGACCTCTATTGGCTGCATGATTTTAGAAAAGTCACTTGATCTCAGATTATCTCAATTTCCTCAGCTATAAAATGGAGATAATAACAGCACTTACTTCCCAGGATAGTAATTTTCTCTGAACTCAAGGATCTCATATTTAATCAAGGAAGGGGGTATAACTTGTAAACAGATTTTTAAAAAATAATTTCCAGGGAGAATAGGGAACCAGCAACCAGGATGAAATTCTATAAGATGTGACACTTGAAATGAGCTTTAACAAAGAACAACAACTAGGAATACTATAAATTAGAGATGAGGTAGAAGTACATACCAGGCAAAGGAAACTACCCACATGATATGGAGGCAGGAGGTGGGATTCTATGTTCAAAGGTTAGTTTTGTGGGAAAATAAAATGCACGAAGTACTTAAGGGAAAGGGATACCAGCAGCAGCCAGGCTGAGGAATCTCTAGTTTATCCAAGAGACAAGGGAGAGCCAGCCTTTGGAGCTTTTTGCAGCGGTGAGTAACACATTCAGATGTGAGCTTTAGGGGATTTTTTTGTATGTTGTGGCAGGGGTGGATGAGGGTGTGAGGGATGGACTGAAGTGAATAGAAATCCAAGTCAAGGAGGCTAAACAGGAAAACATTACAATAATCCAGGCATGAAATGGTGACAGCTTGAATTCTTTTGATGTCCTTTTGAATGGGGAGAAGAGTTCTCAGTATGCCCCTCTGTGAAATGGGAATGCAAGATAGGCTGGAATCACAGAACCATAAGAGATGTTGTGGGGATAAACTTTTCAAGACTTCCAATTGATTGTATTTGGAGAATAATGAATGGGGAAGAGGGAAGAATTCAGTCTGATTTTTGTGAACCTGGATCACTGAAAGGATGCCTTTGAAAGAAATATAGAGAAGCTGCCCACCCTGCTAGGAACTCTTTTAGATAAAGTCTGACCAAAGTCAGATTTTCTTGCAGGGGTGTGCCATAAATGTTTAAAAACCAGCTCTGAGAGGGGTACAACATTCATTTAATCTGCATTATTTGCCATTTTCTCCATTGCTTTTTAAAGTCTAGCAATCAACACCAAAATTTTACTATTTGCTTTATTTCCAAGGCTCACATTGAAAATTTAGTCACCTCTCAGAAACTTTCCAGCACAAGCATGGATAACTTTGCTTTTTTTTTTTTTTTTTGATGGGAGTGGAGGAATTAGAAAGCAGAAAGAAGCAAGCAGCTGCAGCTTAGGGAAATTAGATGAGAGAGGATGCTGACAAACTTCTCTGATTTAGCACTTTTGACAAGAGCCTTCCCAGTTTATATTCATCTGTGCTCAGTCCAGCAAAAGCTGCAGTATTGTTATCATGCTATGCTGTTGCTCATTAGGTTGCTATGTCCCAAGCACTCATGAGCACACTCTTTGGCAAATTACATTTGCAGCTCTGTTAAGTGTAGCCAAAGAGAGATTAGGAGGAAATCAAGGAGAATGTACATTAATAGTCTGAGTGAGACAAAGGGCTCATTACTTGCTCTTTTGGGTCCAGCTTCAGAAAAGTAACCATGGATGGCATACTGCTGGTTCAGAAGCTTGTGGGAAAAGTTTAGTTTCTTTAAAATAATGTGTTCCTAAGGAACTTTATCATAATCACATGAACCAAAACTGATTTGAGAAGAAATGGTGAAGTAAGTTGCCTTTCTGTGTCTTCCCAAGTCCTCATTTGTCTTATTTCTTTCCCATCCTCTAGACACAGGGCTTACCCTCTGCCATAACATGCCCAGCTCCCTCCTCCGGTGTCTGTCAGTGCCATATCTGGGAGAGGTAGGTTTGGAAAATTAGACTGTTCACAGCAAACTTTAGGCAAGGAAGTGTTTCTTACGTTACTTCTCTCACTCTATGATTCCTTGACCCTAATCTGGCATGTTGGCCGATAAACTTAGTGGGCTGTTCTGCTCTTCATCCTACTTCAATCCTAATTGATTTCCTAATTCAAATCAAACTAGAGCCCACCTGTGCTGCCAGGGTATTCCTGGAAACAATTGTAAGACCATGGGATATTAAAGCTAGGAGGGAGCATAAAGGTCAGAGAGATGGAATAGCTTCCTCAAAACCCCATAGGTAGTAAATAGCAGGACTGGGTTACAAATCCAGGATCTCCAAACTCAGAATAGTAACTCAGCATTTGAGCTCCTGGAGTCAATTCATTAAGTTGGGTGTGGGAAGGAGAGTAAAGGGATGTCTGAGGTGGAAATTACTTCCGTGCATTAAGGTAGAATAAAGACATAGGACATGGGAGCTGGGTAAACTGAGGAACTGGAAAGCCAGAGAGCTTGAAGAGAGTGGAATTTAAGATGAGGAAGACTGAAAAGCAGGTGTTGACTTCCTGGAAGAGAAGGGAAAGTACCCTGGAACTCCATCAATGAGGGCTGCAAGAACATAGGCAGACAGAGATGTTAGCCCAGTGACTGCAAATAATAGGCATTTAATAAGGATTAAATGACTGGCTAATCCAGGGATATCCTGAAAATGTCTCCCTTTCCCAGCTATCAGTGCCTGGCGAAACCCTCATTGCCCCATGTCAGTTTCAACTTTTTCCAGAGTTCAGTGTTCTTTCTATGATACTATTCTGTCTCTATACTTATGAGTGAAGAAGCTCAGGAACATGTTTCAGGAAATGCCCAAGGCTGGGAAAAATTAAAAACAGTTGTCTACCAATTTATGAAACTGATTCCAGGATACTGGGAAGGAAAAGGGATCTAGCAATTCTCTGGAGTTATTTATGGTCCATTGGATGACTCCTGGAGAGAATTATCTTATATGTGATAGGTGATATGGCATAAAGAGCCAGTCCCACAGAGGAAGATCTGTCCCCAAATCTTGTGACATCAGATGGAGAGCAGACCAGCACACACACTGATTGTATGTCTTGTAGGCAAGTCATTCACCCTTTGAATATTCTAGACAATTATCTAAGATTATCCAAGTTGGTGAGAAGGTACCAACCTCCATTGGTGGAGGGAAATTCCCTTTACTGATGAAATCAAAGGCCCAGTTCTTATTACCTATCTGTTGTCTATGTGACACCTTTCTTGCCATTCTCTTCAGGGCTTGCTATAACTTTTCCCACACCCATTGCTATACAGGTCAAGAGGAAGAGTTGACATTATTACTCCTTAACTCTTAGTGCCACTTCCAGACCCTGATGTTTACTTCATCACTCCTCCTTTTTCATTAAAAGGAAGTTCCTTGAGGACAGAAACTCCAGTGCCTGGCACACAGTGGGTTCTTAATAAATGCCTGATGATGAACTAAAATATCATCTCAAGGGGACACCCCCTACAAATGTTCCAAGAAAATGTCATTTGTAGGATCTGTGCTGTACCCTTGACAAAAGTATTAGGTTTTTTCCCCCCCTTTTTTTTTTCAAAGAATGGTGGATGGCTAGATTACATGATAGTAAGAACAGAATTACAGGTAGGCTTTGAAATGTACCTTTACAACCTGCTCTCTATTCTTATAAGATATCTGAAATAACATTTGACCTGAAAGGAATGATTTCTAAAGGTGAAATTTAATATGCTTATTTTCAGCGAGATTCAGCAAAATAGAAGGAAATTTTATAATAAAGGCACCCACTGAAACATTTCAAGATTGCTCTGAGCAGGAATTTCAAGATATTAGTATGGAAGAAAAAAATGCTAGGAGATCATGAGTTCCCCAACAGGGATCTCTCCCCAGTTTTCTTTCAGCTCAGCTCCAAAGGGCTCCTTCTGACATTTTTATAATTCTCCTTTTATGCTTTTAGCCTTGTTTTGAACCTAAAGGTTTGACCCAATTGGGAACTGACATAAATTCCCCAGGCCTGCTTAGATTAACCAAGGGCAGAACACAGAGAAATTAAGTCACCCATGAAAAGGAAGTCAACCTACTCTTAAAGAGGAAGCTGCAATCAAAGGAAAACTCTGAACGAAAAGTGAACAGCAGATGACCCTATTTGCTATGTATGGGTTTTCACATTATTTGTTATTAATAATAAGTTCTGGAAGTCTTTTTTAGAAAAATCAAGTCAACAAGCATCTATTAATCATGTGCCATGTACTGTGCTAAGTAATAGAAATACAAAGAAAGACAGGAGTCAGCCCCTGACCTTAAAGAGCTCACAATCCAATGAGAGAGTTATATAGGTGAACTATGCACAAACAAGATGTCGTGGGAGATGTTGGAGCTAACCAATAGACAGAAAGCACTTGGTTTAATTTGGACTGACAAAGGCTTCTTACAGAAGATAGGAGTTTAGATGAGACTTGGAAGAAGCCAGAGAAACCAGGAGCTAGAGATGAGGAGGGAGAGAGTTCCAGGAAATCAGGATCAGAAACTAAAATGCTTAGAATCAAAAGATGTATCAACTTGTATGAGAAACAACAAGGAGATCAATGATAATAGATCCCTGAGTATGTGGAAGGGAATAAGGTGCAACCAGTCTGAAAAGATAGGAAAGGGCCAGGTTATAAAAAACATTTCAAAGCCAAGCAGATTTTAATATTTGATTCTGGACATCATAGGGAGCCACTGGACTTTATTGAGTAGAGCAGCTTTAGGAAAATCAATTTGACAGCTGAGTAAAAATAGACTAAGAGTCAGGGAAGATTCAAAACAGAGAAACCCACCAGCAGACCACTGTAGTAATCCAGGGAGGAGGTAGGTCATAGTAGAAGAAATCTAAGGTGGTAACAAAGTCAGAGAAGAGAAGGGGACTTATAGGAGAGGTATTATGAAGGAAGAAAATAGTGGTCTTCGCAACTGATTGGATATGAGGGAATGGAAAGAAAGAGTGGGGCAGTCCAGTATGACTCCTAGGATGCAAACCTGGATAACTGGGAAGATAGTGGTTTCCTCAACAGTCATGAGGAAGTTAGGAAGAAGGAGAATGCTGAGTTCAGTTTTGAACATGAGTTTCAGACATCTATAACAGGAGTTCTCAAACTTTTGCTCTCAGTATCTCTTTATTCTATTGAAAATGATTGAAGATCTGTCCAAAGAGATTTTATTTGTGTATTATATTTATAGATATTTACTGTATTAGAAATAAAAACTAATTTTGAATTTGTAGACTCTCTGAAAAGGTTTCAGAGACTACCCCCCAGGATTGAGAGCCATTAGTCTATAGGACATTCCATTAGGATTGAATAAATGATCGGATCTGTAGAGAGAAGATAGCTGAATCTTTAGGAGCTGGATTTAAACAATACTCTGATTCTAAAAAGATGCTGTTTCACAGAATAGTAAGATTCAAATTGAATGAAAACTTAGAGGTCATTTTACAGATAAAAAGATTGATACTCAGAGACAGCAACTATAATAATGATAATGATAATAGTGACAATGTTGCTCAGTTATTTCAGTCACATCCAATTCTTTGGGACTCCATGGGCTTTCCTTGGCAAAGATGCTGGAATAATTAATGCTAGACTCTTAGTTGTTGCCAGCCTCAGTTTCCTCAACTGTAAAGTGGGGATAATAATGTCACCTCCTTCCCAGGACTGCTGGGAAGATCAAATGCAATAATGATA
>JAJPUD010034197.1:0-10970 GCA_023553655.1 Myrmecobius fasciatus
GAGGCTTATTTTATTGTTGATTTGAGAGAAGATCGGAGGAGAGGCAGAAAGTCACCTTTTCACTCCGCCATCTTGGCTCCGCCCCCTCCAGACTCCCCAACATTGATCTTTACAAAGTTTTCCATTACAAATTTTACCCCCAGTCCCCTCCCCTCCCCTAGATGGCAGGAAGTCCACTACATGCTAATAATGTTGAAATGCTTGAGAAGTTATGCAAGAAAAATTCCATCTACAAGAAAAAAAAAAAGAATCAGAGAAAGGCAACACAATGCAAGCAAATGTCAATAGAGATCATGAAAATGTTACGTTGTGGTCCATATTTCATTTCCCTCTCTCTGGGTGTATATGGTTTTCTTCAGTGAACAACTGGAACTGGTTTGAGACAATTCTTTGTTGCAGAGAGCCATGTCCATCAGAATTTGATGAATTCATTCTTTATCAGTTCATAAATGTATGCTCTGGTTTTTCTGAAATTGTCCCTTTCATGATTTTTTAAAGTGCAATAGCATTCTATTATAATCAAATGCAAATAATGTTTAGCCATTCCTCCACTGATGATGCATGCTCTATCCCATATAACACCTATCATTACATATATGAAGACTAAGTTAATATTTGTGGTTTGAATAAAATGAATGAAAGTATGAACAAAGGAAGGGACATGTTTACATTATTGGTCTATAAATAAAGATGAATGTTATAAATTTTAAAAGGCAGAAAGCAGACCTTTACACTTGAAGGCACATGGGAGAAAAGTAGACTAATGTAGGAAAAAGGTCCATTAAGAGGTCATAAAGATTCAGTGTGATTTTGGTGGCATTAGGTTTGTTAATGACAATGGACATTACTTCCTTTAAAAGTACAGGAAAGGAAAAAATATAAATAATAGATTGTGATTTACAAATTCAACCCTCTCATTTTAGAAATGAGGAAATCAAGGTTCAGAGATTTGCTTAAAGTCAAAAAGTAATAAATGCAAAAAAGTAATAAATACGTAGGTGGAAATTAAAGCCATGTCCCCTGAGTTTAATTGTAACATTGTCCCATGATGAAATAAGCAAGATATGCTAAGAAAGAAAATAATGTACTTAAAAATAATGACCTTGATAGTTTCAGTTAAGTTCTGAAATTATCAGTTTTGAATGATAGGGGGAAAAGAAGGGGAGAAATTGAGGCTTAAGGACTAAGAAGATTTGAAACAGCCATTGTAGTAAGGAAGGACTCAAAGGTTTGATGAAAGATGAATAGCAGAATTTTGTGGAGTTAGCAGGACCAAGTTGTAGTTGGAAAGTATAAACTTTTAGAAGGCCAGGCTTATTCAGTTCTGGGACTTTGTCCAGCACTATTCTGTAGTAGGGAATATGAAGCAGAGAACATAGAGATCCTTCAAAGAAATCTTTCTTCACTTAACGTAACTTCTGGCAAAGCTCATAGGAGATGGAATAGAGTATGGGTTGGCTGGAAATTATTCTAGACAAGGATGTAGGGTTGTTTTGCTGACTTCTATATTCAGAACAGTTCCTTATACACATAATACATGAAGGCATAGATTAGACCTTCATCTGGCTGTCATACCTTCACCTGATTTGCTAGCCATGTGTAGTTGGCTTCTTTCCCCTTCACTTAGACAAAAACAAAAGGAGAGAATATACCAGGGGGAGAGGCTTTTCATCATTGTATACTTCATATATACGCATTTCTTGGAGAAAATGGGAGGATTGGCTTTTTTTGCCTATGCTAGGTCAGATTAATAATCACAAGTAACTGAAGATCTATATAAAGTTGATAAATTGAAGCTATGCCCATTTACTATTGTCTTAAGTAAGAATTAGCTCTAACTTTTTTCCATTACCAATATGTAAATAAATGATGATGATAGTAAATATCAAATAAAATAGTCTATAGTTTTAGAATTACCCTAGACTAAAATATCTCTATCATTGTACTTCAACAAATAGATGTCTTTCAATAGTGCCCTATAAGGGAGAAAAATTCACTCTTTCCTCCCATCCATATTCTAAACTGGTAGCAACATGATAACAAGATTAAATCAATGAAATTTATTTCCACATTACTGAATTTCATTGAACAATGTTAAAGTTTTTTTCCCTCTTATTATACTGACTGAATGATTGCTATACATTGCAGAAAATCCTTTGGTTTATTACTAGTGCACTTTAAAATCTGGTACATTGTATGCTACTATGGAAAAAGCATTTAATCCACCACTTGTTGAAATGTGTCTGTTGATACAAGCCAGGCCCTCTCAGATGCCCTAAATATGTCAAAATAACTCACATACTTATTTTGTTAAAAACTTCAGTATTGTGTTGAAATGAGCATTCTTCCATAAGCAAGGAAGACTAATGGCTGAAATACTTAACTCCATCTTATTTGCCCCTTGTGAAACAAAATGTAGATTATACTACTCCCTGCATCACTCACTGAATTTATGGTTTGCATATTTTTTCTGCTTTCTAACTATATTTTGCATTTATCAAGTTAAAGAACTTATTATATAATATAACCCATATTTACAATTTAGTTAAAAATAATCTGAATAGTCACAACAGCTGATGTGTATTTTAACTGCATTTTTTCCTTTTAATGATAATTCTGACTGGCCCAGTTTCTTCCAGTATTCTCCATTCTCTCTGTCATCCTCCTTATAAGGCTTGTTCTACTATGCTCAAAAAGTTATCAAACTGTGCATACCCTTTGACCCAGCAGTGTTTCTATTCGGCCTATATTCCAAGAGATCTTAAAGGAAAGAAAGGGACCCACATGTACAAAAATGTTTGTGGCAGCCCTTTTTGTAGTTACTAGAAACTGGAAACTGAATAGATATCCATCAGTTGGAGAATGGCTGAATAAATTATGGTATATGAATGTCATGGAACATGATGATTTCAGAAAGGCCTTGAGAGTCTTGTATGAACTGATCCTGAGTGAAATCAGCAGAACCAGGACATCATGGTACACGGAAACAACAAGACTATATGATGATCAATTCTAAAGGACATGGTTCCCTTCAACAATGAGATGTTTCAAACCAGTTCCAATTGTTTAGTGATGAAGAAAGCCATATACATCCAGAGAGAGGGATCGGAATGTGGACCACAACATAGCATTTTCATGCTCTCTATTGATGTTTGCTTGCATTATGTTTCCCTTCTCAGATGTTTTTCCCTGTAAATCCAATTTTTCTTGTACAGCAAGATAACTGTATAAATTTGTATACACATATTTGATTTGTCAAGTATTTTAACATAATTAACATGTATTAGCCTTCCTGCCATCTAGGGGAAGGAGTAGAGGGGGGGGATTTGTAACAGAAAGTTTTGCAAGAGTCAATGTTGAAAAATTACCCCTGCATATGTTTTGCAAAAAAAAAAAGCTTTAATAAAAAAAATATAAAAACATATAAAAAATAAACCTTGTTCTAGCCTTAGTATGAATTTGTATAATCCTTTATTTTGGATAAGAGTCTTTAACTAAACTAAACAGAGCAGGTACTGAAGCTATTTCAAAGTGGTATTTCCTGAATATTTCAAAGCTGGATTACAATATTAGTTCAATAGATTTTTTTTAAATGAGAAAATTCAAAGTTTGATCCTGGAAAAATGACACCCTATCTTTCAGTATTCCATAACAAAAGAAAAGAAAGAATGAAAAAAAATGGCTGAGTGCCATAAGTATGTGCTAACTTCAAGTGTAGGGGTGATTTTTAATGCTTCAACATCATTCATGAAATATTATATATATATATATACATATATATATATATAATTTATACTCACAATAACAAGCATGCTCTCCAAGGAAACATTAACATAAATAGCTTCTTTAACTCTTTTGTACCTTGATTATGTCTTATTCTGAGGAACCAATAAAAGGAGGACATAAGATTGATGTAGGATATATCAGTAGGGCAATCATGTACTTTATTACATATTTATGAGTCTGAAAGATCAAAGGATGTTTTTATGCACATAACTTGGCAAATGTGTTTTGCCACATTCAGATATGTTCCAAGTGACTTTAGCAAGGATGTGAAAAGATCTGGCACTATGCCTACAATGCTATTTGGCAAGACTTTGAATGATGGTGAGATTAAACAACATATAACATACTGTATTAAATATATATGTATACACACTCTATATATGTATGCCGACATACATTTATATACAGTCAATGTGTGACTATATACACACACTATGAAAATATACAAGGATAATATAACAGGAATATTTGAATTCAATAACGTAATAGTCTGGAAAAATGGGGAATGTTATAAAGGTTGTGTTATTGCATGTTGAGAATAGGTGCTCAATTTCTGCTACTCAGTAATTTTCCTAAAAACTGATAAAAAAACCTATGGGATTATTAATATGGTATTTCATTATATAATTCAGATGTGTGTATATATTTAGATGTATATATAATATTTATATTTTGCTATATATGTGTATAATCAGAACATATACATAAATATGTATGTATGTACATACATATAATGTATTTCTCTCATTATATCTTTCTCTGAAGCTTCATTAGGCAATAAACATGACTTTGAGCTCTCAAAGACTGTGCCAGCTGACTTAGAGGTTCCATAGTTAAAAGAGAAAAAGACAAAATTTATTTTTTTCATTTTTATTTTTTTTAAAGTGGACTTCTCCTTTCTGAAGCCTAGCTTAGTTGGGTCCAGCAACATATTTTATAAGCTTGAACTTTGCTAGCCTATTTCTTGTACTAGGAGGGAGAAATGTTTCCATCTGTGACTATTTGGGGAATATGCACAAGTAACAGAATTACAGCTTCTGAAGATATCAAAGTATATTAAATATAATCATATGTGTCTTAAGTTTAATCTTTCCACACATTGAAAAATATTTGAATGTAGCTATACTTAGTATAAAGCAAAAGGAGTTTGAATAAAAGGATTTCACCTTACTTTTTTTGAGTCTAGATCTGTGATTTCATCATCGTGATTATTTTCCTGTATAGAAACTCTCTCCATTTATCAATCAACAAATATTTATTTAAGTGCCTCCTATTTATTAAATACTGTGTCAAATCTTGGGAATTAAAAAATGGAGTCTATTTCTTACTTCAAGTAGCTTATATTTTATTGGGGAAGACAAAAATGCACACAAATAAGTACGCAGAAAATATATATACATACACATACACAAATACATATATATATATATATATATATTATATATATATACAGAGAGAGAGACACACACATGCACACATATACACACACACACACAGTTTCATGAAAGCCCTCCATGTAAAAGGGAAATTTACTTGAATAGAGTTTTGATGTGTTAACAGCTCATCTGCAGGTTAGAATATTTGAGAATTTTTTAGCAATTAAAAAGGATAAATTACTTGCCTTTACACATGATCATATAGCTAGTATGTGTCATTGTTAGTATTTTAACACAAACTCTCCTGATCCCAATGCTGGCTGCTCTCTATTAATTAAGCTATCCTGCTTTACTCCATTATTTTTACTGACATTGCAAGTACTTTGGGATATCTTCAATATAGACACTCTCCTCTATTGTACAAGTTTTGATTGCATTTCTGCTTTCCTTGTGAAAGTTTTGCTCCTTCTACACATTCTCTATAATTTCATCCAAGACTCAAGGTCTTTTCTAGATCATTGTAATCAGTAAAACAAATAGGATGATCATTGGTTATTCATAATTTTATTTAAATGACTATCTTTCTTTTCTATATATCTCATGGTGATAATTTCTTTTATGATACTTCTGTTCATTTTCTCTTTAGTAATATGCACTGGTCCATATACCTTTAGATTAATAGAAATGATACACTGTCAGAAACTGTGGTATTTGAAACTCACAGCCATATAATCTATTACAATATTGATGTTAAAAAAGATGGACTTTTGTTTCAGGGAGAAGTATCGGGTCATTAAAATCACTAGATCATTTCACAAGACAATTTAACTAGTCCTCTTCTTTGATTCATATACACAAATAAAATATATAAAGATATTGATATGTTATGATATATATTTAATTTTATTATAGAAGATATTAAATATTTATTTTATATAAATATGATATATAGGTGTGTACACATACTTTGTTGGTCTATTTTGTATTTATATCACAGTCATTTCTGGGAGAGGAAAAATGATAAATTCAGATGCATACACATATATACACACATTGACTTATCTCAGATATAAAATATAGGATTAAGCAAAAACACTGAATAAAATGATTGCAACTGGCTTTATACAGTAAGCTTTTACAGCTTATAGCTGTCTACAATGAATAGGGAATGAGTGTTTCATTACTTCTTTTTAAAAATAATTATAATGATCATGATAGCTAACATTTATAAAGCACTTACTGTAGGCTAGACAATCTACTATGTGTTTTATAATTATTTTCTCATAAGATATTCACAGTAATCCCAGGAAATAGACACTCTTATGATCCCCATTTGATTGAAAGAAACTAATGTAAACTAAGGTTAATTAACTTGCCTTGTGTAACAAGTTTCTGAAGCCAGATTTGAAGCCATTTTTGATTCCAGACTTGGCATTCTAAACCACAATGCACATCTAACTAATCTAAGATATTTATTAGTATTTTTAATACTAAGAATTTTGCTTCCTTTTATTAATATTTATATTTAAACAATTTCATTCTTCATTTATATTTTTTCATCCTTTATTTCACCCTGTATTGGACCATGAACATATTCCCGTTAAAAATTTTCTCAAGGTGGCAGAGCCAAGATGGCGGAGTGGAGACAAAATTCTCTGTGACCTCCTCTGAGCTCTCAAACCAACAGCAGATTAAGCCACTAAACTGGTTCTGGAGTAAAAACTCCATCAAATATTGGAGTAAAACACATTCCAAGAATAAATTACCTTGGAAGAACATCAGAAGACCTCTGTTTCAGTAAGGCAGGGGGACAGTTTGACAAGCCCAGATGGTAGCACAGACAGGGTAGGAAGGTGGACTGGGCCTCAGAGTGTGGCAGTTTCTAAGCAACTGGGAAGTTTCCATGAGCCTCTTGGGCCACCCTGCCCTACTTGGGAGCAGGAGCTTTGGCAGATCTGCCTTTTGTAAAAGGCAGATTGTAAACCACTGAGAACACAGGACCTAGTGCAATGGCCCAGACCCAGAAGTCAATCAGCCAAACTGCCCTAGGGCACATTAAAGCAGCTGTCACTCCTCTGCTTTAAACAGACCTCAAGCTTTAAAAAAATTAATGAAAAAAAAGAACTCTCACCATAGACAGATTTTATGCAGAGAGAGAAGAATAGACCTCAGATACTGAGGTTCATAAAGGTAAAGAAACCCCAGAGGAAGGCAAAAAGAGAGACATGAACTATTCCCCATTTCACAAGGCTTTCCTGGAAGATTGCATGGACAATCTCAAAAGAGAGTTAGAAGAAAAATGGGGAAATGAATTGATATCATTGCAAGAAGGATATAATGCCCTACAAAAGAGATATGAAAAAGCACCAATCCACTGAAAAACAAAATTGGGGAAATGGACAAAGTATGCAATTAACAAATTGGCCAATTACAAAAGGAGCTTAAAAAGATAAGTGAAGAAAGTAATACATTAAAAATTAGAATTGAAGAAATGCAAGTGAATGAATCAATAACACTTCAAGAATTAGTCAAACAAAAACAAAAAAATGAAAAAATTGAAGAAACCATGAAATATCTCCTAAGGAAAAAAACAGCTGACCTGTAAAATAGATTTAGGAGAGATAATCTAAGGATTAATGGACTTCCTGAAAGCCATGATGAAAAAAGAACCTAGACACTATCTTACAGGAAATTGTGAAAGAAAACTGCCCTGATGGTTTAGAATCATAAGGCAAATCCTCATCAAAAGAATTCACATCCTGAAAGAGACCCCAAAAATTAAATATCCAAGGAATAATGTGGTTAAATTTCAGGAATACTGCAACAAAGAAAAGTTGTTACAAGCAGCTAAAAAGAAACAATTCAAATACAGAGAAGCCACAAGTAGGATCACCAAGTATCTCTCAGCTTCCATATTAAAGGATCTAAGGGCCTTGAATCAGATATTTCAAAAGGTAAAGAAACTTGAATTACAGCCAAGAATAACCTGTCCAGCTAGAATGAGCTTTATCTTTCAGAGATGAAGATGGATATTTAATGATATAGGTGAATTTCACCTATTTCTAATGAAAAGACTAGATATGAAGAAAAAAAAAACATAACTTTGGGTAAATAAGATGGCAGGAAATACAGAAGTAGTTATTTTAAATGTGAATCATATGAACTTTCCCATAAAATGGAAGCACATAGCAGCCTAGATATACAGCCAGAATCCTACAATATGGTGTTTACAAGAAACACATCTAAAGCATAGAGATACATATAGAATGAAGGTAAAGGGCTGGAACAGAATCTATTAAGCTTCAAGTGAATTTTAAAAAAAGGCAGCAAAACTGACCTCAAATCAAGTAAAAGCAAAGGTAGATCTAATTAAAAGAGATAAGGAAGGAAGCTATATTTTACTAAAGGGTACCATAGATAACGAAGCAATATCAATACTAAACATATATGCACCAAGTGATATGGCATCCAAATTTCTAGAGGAGAAGTTAAGAGAGATGCAAAAAGAAATAGACAGCAAAACTATACTAGTGGGGGATCTCAAAGTTACTCTCGGAATTAGATAAATCAAACCACAAAATAAATAAGAAAGAAGTTGGAAGCTTAACAAAATGTTAGAAAATGTAGGTACAACAGATCTTTGGAGACAATTGATTGGAGACCAAAGGGAGTTTACTTTTTTCTCAGCAGGTCAAGGAAATTATACAAAAATTGACTATGTGTTAGGGCACAAAAACCTCAAAATCAAATGCAGAAAGGCAGAAATAGTAAATGCATTTTTTCAGATCATGATGCAATGAAAACCACATGCAATATAAGGCCAGGAGACAATAGACCAAAAGTTAATTGGAAATTAAATTATCTAATCCCAAAGAATGAACGGGTGAAAAAGAAAAACATAGACACAAACAACAACTACAAACAAGAGAATGACAACAATGAGAAAACATATCAAAATTTGTGGGATGCAGCCAAAGCAGTAATAAGGGGAAATTAGAGAAATAATTAAGAGGTACAGTGGCCAACTTTAAGCCAATAAATTTGATAATTTAAATGAAGTGGAGGAATATCTACAAAAATATAGATTGCCCAGATTAACAGAAGAGGAAATAAATTATTTAAATATACCCATTTTAGAAAAAAGAAATAGAACAGGCTATTAATCAATTCCCCAAGAAAAAATCTCCAGGGCCAGACTGATTGACACGTGAATTCTACCAAATATTTAAAGAACAATTAATTCCAATAATACATAAATGATTTGAAAAAATAGGGAAAGAAGGTATACTACCAAATTCCTTTTATGATACAGATATGATGCTGATAGCTAAACCAGGTAGGGTGAAAACAGAGAAAGAAAATTGTAGACCAATTTCTCTAATGAATATTGATGCAAAAATCTTAAATAAGATATTAGCAATGAGATTACAGAAAGTCATCCACAGGATAATATAATATGACCAAGTAGTATTTATATCAGGAATACAAGACTGGTTAAATATTAGCAAAACTGTAAGCATAATCAACTATGTTAATAACCAAACTAACAAAAATCATCTGATTATCTCAATAGATGCAGGAAAAGCATTTGATAAAATCCAACACCCATTCCTATTAAAAACACTAGAGTGTATAGGAACAAATGGAGTTTTCCTTAAAATGATCAGAAGCATTTATAACCCATCAGCAAGCATCATATGTAATGGGCACAAACTACAATCATTCCCAATAAGATCAGGAATGAAACAAGGTTGCCCACCATTAACATTACTATTCAATAATATATTAGGGCTATTAAATATTCGTTAAAGGAATGAAAGTAGGCAAGGAGGAAACAAAATTATCATTCTTTGCAGATGATATGATTATATACTTAGAGAACCTGAGAGACTCAACTAAAAAACTACTAGAAACAATTCACGACTTTAGCAAAGTTGCAGGATACAAAATAAATCAACATAAATCATCAGTATTTTTATATATTACCAACAAAGTTCAGCAGCAAAAGATACAAAAAAAATCCCATTCCAAATCACTGTTGATAATATAAACTATTTGGGAATCTATCTACCAAGGGAAAATCAGGAACTATATGAACTAAACTACAAAACACTTTCCACACAGATAAAGTCAGATCTAACCAATTGGAAAAATATCAAATGCTCATGGGTAGCCTGAGAGAATATAATAAAAATGACAATACTACCCAAACTAATTCACTTATTTAGTGCCATACCAATCAAACTCCCAAGAAATTATTTTACAGATGTAGCAAAAATAGTATTAAAGTTCATCTGGAAGAGCAAAAGGTCAAGAATATCAAGGGAATTAATGGAAAAAATGCTGATGAAAGAGACCTAGCTGTGCCAGATCTAAAAATATATGATAAAGCAGTGGTCATCAAAACCTTTTAGTACTGGCTGAGAAATAGAGTAGTCAATAAATAAAATAGGGTAGGATCACAGGACAAACTAAGCAATAACTATAGCAATCTAGTGTTTGATAAACCCAAAGACCCCAACTTTGGGGATCAGTATTCACTATTTGACAAAAACTGCTGGGAAAATTGGAAACTAGTATGAAAGAAATTAAGACTTGAAGGGGGCGGAGCCAAGATGGCGGAGTGAAAAGGTGACTTTCTGCCTCTCCTCCGATCTTCTCTCAAATCAACAATAAAATAAGCCTCCGAACTGATCTTCAAGTCAACGAACTCAGAAATATTTGGGCACAGCTCTCTGGATAACTTCATATCAGGTTAGTTGGACTCGGACAGAGAGATAAATAGACGACAACTGTGCAGGCCAGAAG
>JAJPUD010034198.1:0-10970 GCA_023553655.1 Myrmecobius fasciatus
TTTTTCTTGGAGTTTTGGTAACATGGGGTGAAAGTTGAAAAGGGAGAAGTTTCTAAAGTAATTTTGATTTTGGAAACATAATCAGGATATAGAGCTGATGGTAAACTGCTAAATAAACAAAACAATGTCATTGTAAAAAAGCCACCACGGAAGAAATTTGAATGCTGTTATGAACGTTTCTGTTTTTATCATGTTCATTCATAAATCTGATTAATACACTCAGCTCAGCTCAGCCAGCCTAATTCACTGTCCTGAAAAAAAAAATAAACTGCCTCCAGCAGGTGGCGTTTAGAACCTGAGGCAACCAGATTATCCCAGTCATTTTAGTTTCTCTTAAATTTTCCCCAACCCCCAATTGTTTAAGCACGCTAAATATAAAATAATTGGTAGTGGTATTTGGGTTGTATCTAGTTCATAAACGTTAATTGAAAACTCCAAACCTTAACAGGAAAATTTTCACATGTAAACTTCCAAGCTCCAAGACAAGGCTCTCCTTCCCCCACCTATTAATAGTATTGTTATGAATTGGAAAATGAGTCACAGCACAGATCATTTCAAAACGAAGGAAAGCTTGCCCTTTTCTTTCTTGTACCTGTAGTCATTCTTTGTAGTTCTTTATCTCTGTCGCCCTTTACCTTTCATTCTTACTTTAAAAAAGAAAGACCCTCAAATGAGATGGTAGAAAGATGAAACATAAATACACTCTTTCCATAGGTACATAACTATGCAAATGTAACAAGACACAGGGATCTAATGATTTGTGTCTCCTTATATGACTTAGTATAAACTTAAGCAGTTTTAATATCTAGGGTTTTTTTAAGTTCTTCTCCCTAAATTAATAATCCTATTTCAAGAAGGATTTTTGTTCATTGATTTACATCTTAAAGACCATGACCTTAACTTCAGTCCCCCAATTTAAATAAATAAATCAACAATTCTTCCCACAATATAAATTAAATAGAATTACCAAATCTTACATTTGTATGTATTCGTGTATATATTTTCTTCTTTAGATTGCTGGAATCCGCGTCTGAGCCGAGAGAATCAGGCTTCCCATGGGTGGTAACCATTGAAATTCCACTGTCTGTGGTCCTGAAGGGTTTCCCAGCAGACTAGAAAGCTTGAGTTGAGGCTGGAAAGACCTGCTCTCCTTTGTCCTGCGAATGCAATGTTTCTGCCTTGTGAGACAGACCCAGGTTGTGGTCTTCTTTTTCTTTTTTCCTAATCTGGAGAAAATTTCCTAAGAAGCATGATGAAATGACTCTCTGGAGGAAGAGTCGTATGTGAAACTGGCATGTGGTATTGTTATAGGTTGTGTATCCTCTCCACAATCGACTGCTTTGAAAAGGAGTGACTCTCTTACCACTGTAACCCCCACAGGAACCCCCTCCCCCAAACTCACAGTTATGTAAGGCAGAAAAAGAATATTTATCAATTTCTAGCAAAAGAAACAGGAGACAAACTGTGTTCCTACTTGTTGGGATTTATTTTTGGGGGGGTGGTTGTGGTGGTGTTTTTTTTTGTTTTGTTTTGTTTTTGAAGCTGGGAGTTGAGAAAAGAAAAAAAGGATAGGTTAAAAAAATAACACCCCATAAAATGTCTTAAAATCACTTGTCACATCTTGTGTCTTATAAGTGACCTACTTTCAAATTTATCCTGATTGCATTTTGATTCTTCCTCATCATTTTCTATTCCATTGGTTAATGGGTACAATGAAGATAAAGAAAAAAGATGGTTGTGTTTTAAAATCAAGATAACTTTCTATTTGTAACTTAAATTTTTATTAACTAAAAATCTTTCTGAAAAGCATTCCTTCTATTTTTTTTATTGGTTTTTGACCTTACCCTCACTGCTACCTTAGGATACCAGGATGATTTTTTGTCCTTAGTGTGAAGTGATAATTTCACATAAAACCTTCACTTGAAATGAAGCAGCTCTCTGGGACTCTGAAAACAAATCGAGTTATTATTTATTCTTTGAAATCTATTCACTAATGAATAATTGGCATACCTTAAAGACAGCATCTGTAATCTCTGATGATAGAACATGACTAAGGAGTTTCTTGCATATTTACTTTTGGGGTTTATATGTGAGATGCTAGCCATCATTGATTTCACTGGCTAGTTAATATATAGCTACAAATTTCTCTGAAGTTTCAAAAAAAGCAGCATAGTTCTCTAGTAAAGAAAACCTCACTGTAAGAAAATGACCAAACACACACCCACACCCACACCCACACACTATATATATATGTATATATATATATATGTATGTATATGTATACATATATGTGTGTATGTATATTATTTTCAGAATACACCAAGGCTTTCCAGTGTTGCATATCATTATGTACTGGACAGTAAAAAGTGAAACCAAGTTCCTCCAAGAAAAATTTTTTTTCTTACATGGGGCCATTTTGAAACAAACAAGTTTCATGATGGCTATAATCCTCTCTACGTTCAGAGTATATAACCAGATAGTGTGATTTATAGAGTTTTGAAGCAAATATGAATAAATATAATAATTATTTATAGAACAGAGTATGAAATATGAAGCTACACAAATTTCTCCCACATTCAATTCAACCTGCTTTTATTATTCTCCCACTATGAACCTGTTCCTGCTCTCAAGGAACAATGCAATGGGATAGACAATATGCAAGAAACTATGTACAAAGAAGAAATATACAAGGTAAATAAAAGATTACCTCAAAGGGAAGGACTGGATAAAACTTCTAAAGGAGTACTAGGAAAAAAAAACTTGAAGGAGGGAAGATTTTTGGTGAGACTTCAAGGGATATAGGAAAGTGAAAATGAGAAAAGAGTTCATGCTAAGAGTGGGGAACAATCAGCAAAAATGTCTATAGTAAGGATATGGAGCAGCAAGTGCAAGGAATTACAAGCAGTTGGTGTTAGTGAATGACAAAGTATATGGTAAGGAGGGGAGTAAAATGTAATACTATAGAAATATTAAGGGGCCAATTTATAATGGGGTTTAAATGCTGAAAATGTTAATATTTGAACCTGAAGGTAATAAGAAACCATTGGAATTAATTGAAGAGGAAGAGGGTGGATGTGGTCAGGGCTCTATGGAAAAATCAATTTGATTGCTGAATGGAAGATGGCCTTCAATGACGAGAGATGAGGCAGGGAGAGCAACCTACAGTTGCAAAAATCCATGGAATGAGATGATGAAGGTCTAATTCATAATAGTGTTTTTTTTTCTTTTCACTTCTTCATTTCCTTTTTTTAAAAAATTTTATTAATACTTTTTATTTACAAAACATATGTATGGGTAATTCCTCAACATTAACCCTTACAAAGCTTTCTGTTAAAAATTTTCCCACCTACTCCCCACCCCTCCCCTAGATAGCAGGATATCTACTACATGATAATTATGTGAGAATACTTAATAAATCGAATATATGTATAGTTATTGCCACATACCATTTTTTTTGTTCAGGAGAAATCGTATCTACAAGAAAGAATAATCTGATAAAGGAAATACAATTCAAGCAAACATTAATAGAGAACACGAAAATGTTATGTTGTGGTCCACATTTCACATCCCTCTCTCTGGGTGTACATGGCTTTCTTCACTGAACAATTGGAATTGGTTTGAAGCATTTCATTGTTGAAGAGAGTCATGTCCCTTAGAAATGATCCTCATATATTATTGTTGTTGCCATGTACAATGATCTCCTGGTTCTGCTCATTTCACTCACCATCAGTTCATGCAAGTCTCTCCAGGCCTCTGTGAAATCATCCTGATGGACGAATCTTACAGAGCAATAATATTCCATAACATTCATATACCATAATTTATTCAGCCACTCTCCAATTGATGGGCATCCATTCAGTTTCCAGTTTCTAGACACTACAAAAAGAGCTGCCACAAACATTCTTGCACATGTGGGGCCCTTTCCTTCTTTTATGTTTTCTTTGGGATATAAGCCCAATAGAAACACTGCTGGGTCAAAGGGTATGCACAGTTTGATAACTTTTTGAGCATAGCTCCAAATTTCTCTCCAGAATGGTTGGATACGTTCACAGTTCCACCAACAATGTATCAGTGTCCCAGTCTTCCCACATCCCCTCCAACATTCATCATTATCTTTTCCTGTCATTTTAACCAATCTGACAGGTGTGTAGTGGTACCTCAGAGTTGTCTTAATTTGCATTTCTCTGATCAATAGTGATTTGAGTACCTTTTCATATGATTAAAAATGGTTTTAATTTCATCCTCTGAAAATTGTCTGTTCATAACCTTTGACCATTTATCAATTGGAGAATGGCTTGAATTCTTATAAATGTGAGACAGTTCTCTATATATCTTAGAGATGAGACCTTTATCAGAACCGCTAAATGTAAAGATGATTTCCCAATTTGATGCTTCCCTCCTAATCTTGTCTGCATTAGTTTTGTTAGTACAGAAACTTTTTAACTTAATATAATCAAAATTATCTATCTGGTGTTCAATTAAGAGTTCCAGATCTTCTTTGGACATAAATTTATTCCATCTGCACAGGTCTGAGAAGTAAACTATCCTATGTTCCTCTAATTTGGTTATAATATCACTCTGTATATCTACATCATGAACCCATTTAGATCTTATCTTGATGTACAGTGTTAGGTGTGGGTCCAGCCTTAATTTCTTCCACACTAGTTTCCAATTTTCCCAGCAGTTTTTGCCAAATAGGGAGTACCTATCCCAAAAGCTGGGGTCTTTGGGTTTATCAAACACTAAATTACTAACGTTATTACCTATCTTGTCCTGATATCCTATTCTATTCCACTGATCGACTGCTCTATTTCTCAGCCAGTACCAAATAGTTTTGATGACCGCTGCTTTATAATATAGTTTTATATCTGGTACAGCAAGGCCACCTTCATCTGTCTTTTTTTTTTCATTAATTCCCTTGAAATCCTTGACATTTTGTTCTTCCAAATGAACTTTGCTACTATTTTTTCTAGATCTGTAAAATAATTTCTTGGGAGGTTGATTGGTATGGCACTAAATAAGTAAATTAGTTTGGGTAGTATTGTCATTTTTATTATATTTGCTCGGCCTACCCATGAGCACTTAATGTTTTTCCAATTGACTAGGTTTGATTTTATTTGTGTGGAAAGTGTTTTGTATTTTAGTTCATATAGTTTCTGACATTTTCTTGACAGATAGATTCCCAAATACCAAATATTTTATCCTATCATCTGCTATTTGGAATGGAATTTCTTTTTGTATCTCTTGCTGCTGAACTTTGTTGGTTATATATATATATATATATATATATATATATATATATATATATAAATGCTGATGATTTATGTGGATTTATTTTGAATCCTGCAAAGAGTGATAATTTGGTTTCTTCATTACCTACTCTAATTCCTTTTATCTCTTTTTCTTCTCTTATTGCCAAAGCCAACATTTCTAAAACAATATTAAATAGTAATGGTGACAGTGGGCAGCCTTGTTTCACTCCTGATCTTATTGGGAATGGTTCTAGTTTGTCTCCATTACATAAGATGTTTGCGGATGGTTTTAAGTGGATGCTACTAATCATTTTAAGGAAAAGACCATTTATTCCTATACTGTCTAGTGCTATTAATAGGAATGGGTGTTGGATTTTATCGAATGCTTTTTCTGCATCTATGGAGATAATCATATGGTTTTTGTTAGTTTGGTTATTAATATAATTAATTATGCTGATAGTTTTCCTGATATTAAACCAGCCCTGCATTCCTGGTATAAATCCTACTTGGTCAAGAAATATTATCCTGGAGATAACTTTCTGTAACCTTGTTGCTAAAATCTTATTTAAAATTTTTGCATCAATATTCATTAGGGAAAGGGGTCTATAGTTTTCTTTCTCTGTTTTCACCCTACCTGGTTTAGCTATCAGCACCATATCTGTATCATAGAAGGTATTTGGTAGTATACCTTCTGTTCCTATTTTTTCAAATAGTCTGTATAGTATTAGAATTAATTGTTCTATGAATGTTTGGTAGAATTCACATGTAAAACCATCTGGCCCTGGAGATTTTTTCTTAGGGAGTTGATTAATAGCTTGTTCTTTTTCTTTTTCTAAAATAGGGCTATTTAAATAATTGATTTCCTCTTCTGTTAACCTGGGCAATCTATATTTTTGTAGATATCCTCCATTTCATTTAGGTTATCAAATTTATTGGCATAAAGTTGGGCAAAGTAACTCCTAATTATTACCCTAATTTCCTCTTTATTTGAGGAAAGTTCTCCCTTATCATTTTTGAGACTAACAATTTTATTTTCCTTTTTCCTTTTTCTGATCAAATTAACTAAAGGCTTATCTATTTTGTTGGTTTTTTCATAAAACTAACTCTTAGTTTTATTTATTAATTCAATAGTTTTCTTATTTTCAATTTTATTAATCTCCCCTTTTATTTTCAGAATTTCCAATTTGGTATTTAATTGAGGGTTTTTAATTTGCTCTTTTTCTAGTTTTTTTTTTTTAAATTGTAACCCTAATTCATTGATCTTCCCTTTCTCTATTTTATGCAAATAAGCATCTACAGATATAAAGTGCCCCTTATAACCGCTTTGGCCGTATCCCACAAATTTTGGTATGTTGCCTCATTATTGTCGTTCTCCTGAAAGAAATTATCGATTGTGTCTATAATTTGCTCTTTCACCCATTCATTCTTCAGGATTAGATTATTTAATTTCCAGTTAACTTTTGGTCTATTTTCTCCTGGCCTTATATTACATGTGAGTTTTATTGCATCATGATCTGAGAAGGATGCATTTGCTATTTCTGCTTTTCTGCATTTGATTTTGAGGTTTTTATGCCCTAACACATGATCAATTATTGTATAAGTTCCATGAACCTCTGAAAAAAAGTATACTCCCTTCTGTCACCATTCAATTTCCTCCAGAGGTCTATCATACCTAATTTTTCTAGCCTTTTGTTAACCTCCCTAACTTCTTTCTTATTCATTTTGTGATTTGATTTATCTAATTCTGAGAGAGCAAGGTTGAGATCCCCCCCCTAGTATAGTATTACTGTCTATTTCTCCTTGCATCTCTGTCACTTTCTCCTCTAGGAATTTGGATGCTATGCCACTTGGTGCATATATGTTTAGTATTGATACCGCTTCATTGTCTATGGAACTCTTTAGTAAAATATAGTTTCCTTCCTTATCTCTTTTAATTAGATCTATTTTTGTTTTTACTTGATCCAAGATAAGGTTGCTACCCCTGCCTTTCTTTGTTCACCTGAAGCATAGAAGATTCTGATCCAGCCCCTTACCTTCACTCTGTATGTATCTCTATGCTTTAGATGTGTTTCTTGTAAACAACATATTGTAGGATTTTGGCTTTTAATCCAGTCTGCTACCCGCTTCCGTTTTATGGGAGAGTTCATCCCATTCACATTCACAGTTAAAATAACTATATCTGTATTCCCTGCCATCTTATGTACCTAGAGTTATGATTTTCTCTTCCCTTTTCCCTCTCTCCCTTCCCCCCTCCTCAGTACTTTGCTCTTGATGACCACCTTCCACCAATAATCCTCCTCCCTTTAGAGTCCCTCCCTCCCCTTTATACCTTTCCTTTAATCCTTCTATTAGTTTATCCCTTTCTTTTACTCCCCTCCCTCCCACCTTCCCACAAGGAGGGTCAGTGCTTTCTTTGAAGCCAAATGTGTCTGATATACTCTCTTAGAGTCCAATCTAATGAGAGTAAGGTTTACACAATACTCATCGCCCTCCCTTCTTTCCCTCAATTATATTAGATCTTCTATGTCTATGAGATTTTGCCTTATTTTACCTCCTTTATTTTTACTTTATTTTGCCTCCTTTCCCCCCTCCTCCCTTTTTCTTTTACATTATAGTATCCCTTCCACCTCTAATTTCTTTTCCATTATTATCAAAGAAAAGTCAAATTATACTGCCATTCTTTAAGGATACCTATAGTAGAAATATAGTTCTCAAGAGTTTTCCTTTTTACCTTTTTATGCTTCTCTTGAGTTCTCTATTTGGAGGTCCAATTTTTTTGTTCAGATCTGGTCTTTTCATTAGAAATAGGTGAAATTACCCTGTATCATTGAATGACCATCTTCTTCCCTGGAAGATGATGCTCATTCTAGCTGGATAACTTATTCTTGGCTGTAATCCAAGTTCTTTTGCCTTTCGGAATATCTGATTCCAGGCCCTTAGATCCTTTAAAGTGGAAGCTGAAAGATCCTGTGTAATTCTAATGACAGTTCCTCGGTATTTGAACTGTTTCTTTCTAGCTGCTTGCAATATCATTTCCTTGGTGCGATAGTCCTGAAATTTGGCCAGGATATTCCTTGGGGTTTTAATTTTGGGGTCTCTTTCTGGAAGTGATCGGTGAATTCTTTCAACGCCAATTTTGCCTTCTGTTTCTAAAACATCAGGGCAATTCTCTTTCATGATTTCCTGGAAGATAGCATCCAGGTTCTTTTTTTCATTGCGGCTTTCAGTGAGTCTGATAATCCTTAAATTTTCTCTCCTGGATCTGTTTTCCAAATCAGTTGTTTTTCCTAGGAGATATTTCATATTTTCTTCTATTTTTTTCATTTTTTTGTTTTTCTTTGAGTGATTCTTGAAGTCTTACTGAGTCATTTACTTCTATTTGTTCAATTTTAATTTTTTTATTTATTTTTTTCTTGTAGATAGGATTTTTCTTGCATAACTTGTCAAGCATTTCAACATTATTAACATGTAGAGGACTTCCTGCCATGTAGGGGAGGGGAGGGGACTGGGGGTAAAATTTCTATTGGAAAGCTTTGTAAAGATCAAGGTTGGGGAACTACCTATACATATGTTATACAAATAAAAAGCTTAAAATAAAAAAATAAAAAAAAATAAAAAAAATAAAAAAATACAAATAAAAAATCAATTTTAATTTTTAAAGTATTATTTCCTTCAGTTATCTTTTTTAGCTCCTTTTGTAGCTGGCCATTTAAATTTCTTGATTCAATGCATTCTTTTTCCATTTTGCCAGTTTTCTTTTTCTTTTTTTTTTTTAAGGTGAGAGGAAATGATAGGGCTTTTATTAGTATCCTTGTGTTGCATTTTTTTTAAGCTTTTTATTTGTATAACATATGTATGGGTAGTTCCCCAACCTTGATCTTTACAAAGTTTTCCAATACAAATTTTACCCCCAGTCCCCTCCCCTCCCCTAGATGGCAGGAAGTCCACTACATGTTAATAATGTTGAAATGCTTGAGAAGTTATGCAAGAAAAATCCTATCTACAAGAAAAAAAAAAGAATCAGAGAAAGGCAACACAATGCAAGCAAATGTCAATAGAGATCATGAAAATGTTACGTTGTGGTCCATATTTCATGTCCCTCTTTCTGGGTGTATATGGTTTTCTTCAGTGAACAACTGGAACTTGTTTGAGACAATTCTTTATTGCAGAGAGCCATGTCCATCAGAATTGATCATCATGTAATACTGTTGTTGCTGTGCATGATGATCTCCTGGTTCTGCTCGTTTCACTCAGCATCAGTTCATGCAAGTCTCTCCAGGCCTCTCTGAAATCGCCCTGCTGGTCGTTTCTTACAGAACAATAATATTCCATAACATTCATATACCATAATTTATTCAGCCATTCTCCAATAGTAGCAAAGTTCATTTGGAAGAACAAAAGGTCAAGGATTTCAAGGGGATTAATGAAAAAAAGGCAGATGAAGGAGGCCTTGCTGTACCAGATCTAAAACTATATTATAAAGCAGCGGTCATCAAAACCGTTTGGTACTGGATAAGAAATAGAGCAGTGGATCAGTGGCACAGGATAGGTTATCAGGACAACCTAGGCATTAACCTTAACAATCTAGTGTTCGATAAACCCAAAGAACACAGCTTTTGGGATAAATACTCTCTATTTGGCAAAAACTGCTGGGATAATTGGAAACTAGTGTTGAAGAAATTAGGGCTTGACCCATACCTAACACCACATACCAAGATAAAATCTAAATGGGTTCATGATCTAGATATAAAGAGGGACTTTGAAAGCAAGTTAGAGGAACGTAATATAGTTTATCTCTCAGACCTGTGGAGGTGGAACAAATCTATGTCCAAAGAAGACTTGGAACTCCTAATTGAACACCAGATGGATAATTTTGACTATATTAAGTTAAAAAGTTTCTGTACAAACAAAACAAATGCAGACAAGATTAGGAGGGACGCATCTAAATGGGAAATCATCTTTACATTTAATGGTTCTGATAAAGGCCTCATTTCTAAAATATATAGAGAATTGTCTCATATATATAAGAATTCAAGCCACTCTTCAATAGATAAGTGGTCAAGGGATATGAACAGACAATTTTCAGATGATGAAATTAAAACCATCTCTAGTCATATGAAAAGTTGTTCCAAATCACTATTGATCAGAGAAATGCAAATTAAGACAACTCTGAGATACCACTATACACCTGTCAGATTGGCTAAAATGACAGGAAAAGATAACGATGAATGTTGGAGGGGATGTGGGAGGGCTGGGACACTAATACATTGTTGGTGGAACTGTGAACGGATCTAACCATTCTGGAGAGCAATTTGGAGCTATGCTCAAAAAGTTGTCAAACTGTGCATACCCTTTGACCCAGCAGTGTTTCTACTGGGCCTATATCCCAAAGAGATCTTAGAGTAGGGAAAGGGACCCACATGTGCAAGAATGTTTGTGGCAGCCCTTTTTGTAGTGGCTAGAAGCTGGAAACTGAAGGGATGCCCATCAATTGGAGAGTGGCTGAATAAATTATGGTATATGAATGTTATGGAATATTATTGTTCTGTAAGAAACGGCCAGTTTTATTTTTCAATGAATTGTTTTCTTTTTCCATTTTGCCAGTTTTATTTTCCAGTGAATTGTTGTGTTTTTCCAGTTCACCATTTTTATTTTCCAGTGAATTGGTGATTTTTTCCAATTCACCAATTTTGTTTTTCAGTGAATTGTTTTCTTTTT
>JAJPUD010034199.1:0-10969 GCA_023553655.1 Myrmecobius fasciatus
GAGATTTTAAAGGAGGGAAAGGGACCCACATGTGCAAAAATGTTTGTTGCAGCCTTTTTTGTAGTGGCAAGAAACTGGAAATTGAAAAGATGCCCATCAATTGGAGAGTGGCTGAATAAATTATGGTATATGAATGTTATGGAATATTATTGTTCTGTAAGAAATGACCAAGAGGAGGATTTCAGAGAAGATTGGGGAGAATTGCATGAACTGATGCTGAGTGAAATCAGCAGAACCAGGAGAACATTATATACAGCAACAAGACTATATGATGATCAATTTTGATGGACATGGTTCTCTTCAACAATGATGTGATTCAAAGCAGTTGTTCTGCGATGAAGATAGTCATATACATCCAGAGAGAGGCCTGTGGGAACTGAGAATGAACCACAACACAGCATTTTAATGCTTTCTGTGAATATTTCTATGCATTTTGTTTTCCTTCTTAGGTTGTTTTTTTTCTTCTTCTCTTTCTAGATCTGATGTTTCTTGTGCAGTAAGATAACTGTATAGATATGTATACATGTACTGTATTTGTCATATAATTTATCCTATCTAGCATGTATTGGATTACCTGTCATCTAGGGGTGGGGGGGGAGAAGGAAGGGAAAATTTGGGGGAAAAAAAGGTTTTTTTTTTCAAGGGTCAATGTTGAAAGGTCACTCATGTTTTGTAAATAAAAAGCTTTATAAAAAAAATAAATAAAAGTAATGATAAATAAAATAAAATAAAAGAATGGAATGAGAACAATGAGAAAAATGAGAGATATGGAAGAAAGAAGTAGAAAGGGAATGAGCAGCTTAGTACAGTGGCACAAAACCTTGGGCAAGGAACAAAGTCTCTAAAAAGTAATTCCATGAGGCAACAAGAAATATTAAAACAGGGCAGCTAGGTGGTGCAGTGGATAGAGCATCAGTCCTGAAGTCAGGAGGAGTTGAGTTCCTATCTGGCCTCAGACACTTAACACTTCCTAGCTGTGTGACCCTGGGCAACTCACTATTGCCTCAGGAAAGAAAGAAAGAAAGAAAGAAAGAAAGAAAGAAAGAAAGAAAGAAAGAAAGAAAGAAAGAAAGAAAGAAAGAAAGAAAGAAAGAAAAAACAAAAGGAAAGAAAGAAACAAAACTCTGAGTCTGGGATAAAGAAGACATCTTTTAAAATTCATATTGGCTGGAGACATTAGCTATATGACCCTAAGTAAGTTACTAAACCCTGTTTTGCCTCAGTTTCCTCATCTGTAAAATGAGCTGGCGAAGGAAATGGCAAATAACTCCAGTATCTCTGCCAAGAAAACCCCAAATGACGTCAAGAACAGTTGGACATAATTGAGAAACAACAATGATTTGGACAGATATAGATATAGATTCTTTTTCTCAATTGTTCTTATTATACCAACTTAGTGTAATAGGGTCTAAGCCACTGGGAACTCCTTCCAAACAGCTAGAGTTTCATGCTTTTCCTGCAGTCAGTACATGGGAGAGGCTGGGGAACCTGCTTCTAGAAAGGTATGATGACAAAATGGAAAGGTCCTGCTTGCAGGTATTCTGACTGTTTCTGGTCCCTTGACATGGGAAGAAAAGGAGCCTATGACTTCCTGCCGAGCTGGACCAGAGAACTGATGATATTATATCTTCTTTGAAAAACCCTAGATAATCAGCAAAGATATAAATATAGACAATTTTAATAGCTTCAGCAAAGTTGAAGGCTGCAAAATAAACACTCAAATATTAGTAGCACTTCTAAATAATAATAAAAAGTCAGAGCCCATAATTAAAAAGGAAATCCCATTCCAGATAACTTCAAGATGCATAAAGTATCTGGGAACCAATCTATGAAAAGCACACAAAAAGAGTGTATAAATTTAGTTTAAAAATGATCCCTGAAGAAATAAAGCACAAGCTTAACTAGTGGGAGAATTATTTCATGTGCATGCCTGGGCAGTACCAGTATAATAGAAATGAGAATACAGCTTAGGCCTAGATTCGTGCAAATAAAGAATCTTGTGAAATAGTCACAATATTTTTATTTGTGCTGTGTGTTGCCATTCGGCTGGAACCAGTTAATCATACTGAAATCATTAAATCATCAAAGAGTGCAAATTCCAGTACATTCAACTGCATGGATTTTGCTTTTCCCACTCATCACATCCTAGCTTTATTGCCAAAGTCATCCAATACAGGCACTGGATCTTGCCCAAAATAATTATACTTTTAATGCTATCCCAGTCAAATCATCAAAGACATAATTTAAGACCTGGGTAAAATAATAATACAGTTTTGAAGAGGATCTAAAATATAAATACATAAAAAGGGATATGGAAAAATTGGTAATGATCCTTCCAGAACTTATACTCTATTATAAAATTTCTTGTTTGGTCATTTTCAGTTGTGTCCAACTCTTTGTGATTCCTTTTCGGTTTGTCTTGACAAAGATACATGAGTGGTTTGCCATTTCCTTCTCCAGCTCATTTTACAAATGATGGAACTGAGTCAAATAAGGTGAAATGACTTATCCAGGTTGACTTTGGCAAAGTAAATTCCTTAGCTAGTAAGGTGTCTCAAAGTAGAATGGAGTGCCTTGAGAGGTGGAGCTGGGATTCCCGTCCCTGGAGGTCTTCAAACTGAAGCTGTTTGACCACTTGTTAGAGGCTCCTATAGAAGGGATTCTCATTTAGGTCTGCATATTGACTGGACATCCTTTCAAGTTGTGATGGGATTCTCGAGTGAAATGAGGGGAAAACACAAATAAACTACAATATCCGGTATAGCCACTGGATGTCGCCCAAACACAAGTGTCTGTTCCTCTGTAATTCTTGGTCAAAAGGCCTCTGTTATAGGTCGGGCCCTGTCCAAGGTGCGCACTTGAAAAAGGAGGCAGAAAGAGGGAGGGAGGGAAGGTGTGTGGCTCCTTACCAAGCAGGATTCTCAGGAGGAGAAGGCAGGAGATGGTGGGTCTGAGAACAAAAAGAGGCTTCCCACGGGGTCAGTTACAGACAAGGGGAGTGTGTTTGTTGGCCCAGGCACTTACACTCCCCTCCTTTATCCCTCTTTATTCGGCTAGGAGAAAGAGAAGGGGAGGAGCTTTTCTAAGTTCGCTAGAGCCCTCCCACCAGGCTCATCTCAGCTTAGGACCTCCAGACGTGGCATGCATGGGGGGCAGTGCCTCGAAGGACCTCTGGAAGCCATGCAACACCTTATCCTCCCGCCTCCCGTGACCCGTCCCTGTAGGAAAACCCAGGGCGCCTGGGAGGGCTGTGGACAGGCCAAGACCGGCTCTGTCCCACTTTTTACAGGCAGCAGCAGGCATCCAGGGCAACCCTCGGGCACCCACCACTGCAGAGAGCGCCCCTGCCACACCTTCCCCGCAGGCTTTTAGGTTCCGGGGTGGGGGGTCGGCCCCCGACCATTTCAGTCAAGCTCTAGGTCTGGCACTGAAGCTGACCGGCCCCGGAAGACTTCCGCAAGGGCTCGGGGAGAAGCCCTCCCTGTGGACTGGTGGGTGTCCCCAGCCCCCTGAGCTTAGGAAGAGCCGACCTGCTGCATTTCGGAGGCCCGGAGTGAGGGGCAGTCAGTCGTGAAGGGGGAAGGGAGGCATAGAGAGCGTCCTGCCCAGAGGGGCTGTTTTCATCAGACTGGAACATTGGGTGGGCTCTGTGTGTGTAACCTCCAGATCAGAAGGACCCTGTTCTTTGGGAAGCCGAGGCCAGGCAGAAAGCTCGGACCTTCCCTGGGTAGGCATTGGGGTGCCATTGTACAGCTTGGAGCAGTGTGGTGCCGTGCCCTAAGGAGGGCCAAAGTAACCCTACTTCTGGAAATGATGGGAAGGAGAGAGAAGAAGCAGAAGAAGCAAAAGAAGAAAGAAGAAGAGGAAGAA
The DNA here is from genome assembly GCA_023553655.1 of Myrmecobius fasciatus. Classification (NCBI taxonomy): domain Eukaryota; kingdom Metazoa; phylum Chordata; class Mammalia; order Dasyuromorphia; family Myrmecobiidae; genus Myrmecobius; species Myrmecobius fasciatus. The sequence goes on from JAJPUD010034199.1 coordinate 3,871, forward strand.
GAAGAGGAAAGAAGAAAGAAGAACAAGAATAACAAGAAGGAAGAACAAGAAGAAAGAAAAAGAAGAAGAAAGAAGAAAAGAAGAAGAAAAAAGAAGGAAGAAGAAAGAAAAGCAGAAGTAGAAGCCTTTGGATGTGTCCCATGGACTTCAGTGATGACTTGGGAGAGAATGATGAGGGTCATAGAAATGGGAGCCAGATTGCAAACAGAGGAGGAGGTCATGGTTGTTGCCAGAGTAGAGTCCTCGGGGCACAGACAAGTTGGTTGTGAATTTGGCAGGATCCGGGCAGAAGGAAAAGCTTTTTCATTTTATTTATTTAATTATTTTTTTTAAGATCAGGGGACACTTGAGAGTGTAGGCAGCAGGCGGAAAGGCCTAGGGAGGGAAAGACTGATCATTAGGACTGGCCTTGATGGAGCTCCAGAGGAGGGTCAAGGTGTCCTTTTCACCCCCGATCTCATGTGTTGATGCAGTTTTTGCTGTCTTGGTCTCTAACCTGTGGGTGGAGGGAGCTGCACAAAGCAGTGAGAGATTAAGGAGCAGTGTTTCTTAAAACACCCAATCAAGGCAGGAATACCCACTGGAAGGTCTTGGGCAGGAGGCCTCCTCCTGATGCAGGAAAGGTCCAGGTTTTGTACCCAAACCCTAAGTGCCAAGGGAGGGGAAGGGGGATTACAAGACGATCCGGGGCAGGGCCTGAGTGGCTGCCCATGAGCAGCCCACCAATGCCGGACACTGCGGGTGGTCTCAGTCCTGTGGGAACAGTTGGTAAGGAATGGTTTCCAAACCCCAGGGTCCTTACTTGGGGGGAGGGGAGACAGGACTAGACTTCTAGGATGGAGCAGGTTCTGCAATCTTTGAGTCTCTTCCCTCTGTCAGAATTGATCATTCCCAGCTGCATGGGAGGCTCTGCTGCTCGAGCCAGAAGAGGCAGCTCTGAGAAACCTCAACTAGGAGTCTTCATCACACACCCCCTCTGGAGAAGTGGGACAATCCTGATGGATTTGGCTCCCGGGGAAACCCCACAAGCACCCTGTCAACGAGGTGCTCTCTTGCCTACCCTCTCTTACAGATGAGGAAACTGAGGGGCTCCCCCCTCTCTGTGAGAACCAGGGGCAGCAGCAGGCTAAGGGAAGGGTGGGGGTCTGGGGATGGGGCACTTGGCCTTCCACCTCGGGTCCTAGTGGCTCCTGAAGGAGCCTGGGAGGTAAGGAACACTCTGTGTTCCCCCCATATTTTCTGAATACTTCCCGATGCTCTTTAAGGGAACTTTCTGGAATGGACTTGCAGCGAGAGTGTAGCAGCCAGCAAGGGGACTGGGCTGAGGGGTCCAAGGGAAGATCTCCCCCAGGCTGAGACCTTCCCTTGCCCTCCTTTCCCTCTATCTGATCTTGGGCTTCTGCAGCCCTTTCCCTGCCCAGAGAGGCACTGGGTGGGAACCAGGTGCCAGTCCCACTGCTGACCCAGTCTGGGGCTCTCCCACTGGACCCTAGATTCAGAATGGGAAGGATGCTTTGAGGACATAGAGTCTCCCTCTCCTCCCCAGCCTGCAACTTCAAACAGGAGGAACTAAGTCCCAGGAAAAGTAAGTGCCTTGTGCAGGTGAGCAAGCCCTAGTCAGAGCAATCTGTAAACCTCGCCAGGGGCCCCTCCTCCTCCACCAAGGCTCCTTTCCTTCAAGTTCTGGATCCTTGTTTGGGTTTGGGATGGAGATGGAGGGCAGAAAGGTCGCAGCTGAGGGACCACCAACAAGATGCCTCATTTCTGTTAGAAGGAAAGGAGACGACCTCTTTTCTAGGATTCTGTTTTCAGTCTCTGTCTCCACATGGGCTGGGGGAGGGTTGATGTGCTTCCTTTCAGAGCAAAATCTCTGCACCTTTGGAAAGTCAGCCACTCAGCCAGAGTCCCTGGGGAGAGGATTGCCTCAGGTGCTGAGCCCTGATGTGCTCCCCTGCCTCTCTGATCCCAAATAGGCAAGTTTCCAGAAGCCTGGGCAGATGAGAGGCAAATCAAGCTGACTCTGTTATCATGATGATAGTAGGATAGACTGCATCTTTTCTAGGGATATTCATATACCATGTGTAATATAAAGTTCAGGTTTAACTTGTTTAGACCTTGAAGGGAATGGATTTTCACATTTCCTAATATTTAACTCAAAAAATCTGTCAGCCAGCCTTTATCATGCAATAATTGTTCCAGTTTTTCTGAAACTTTATTCTATCCTAATTAAATGTTTTAAATGAAGGTTATCATCCTGATACTACAATAGAGGAAATCGTAGCAAATGACATTAAGGGACTTGTCCAGGGTCACACAGGAGGAAGGGTCTGAGGCCAAATTTGACTGCAGGCCCAGTGCTCTATTTATAGTGCCAGCCAGTTGCCACTAACAAGAGAAAGCTGTCAAAAGGGGCATGACAACTCATGCTTTCACGTAGACCATGTTGGTGCAGGATGGAATAAATCATAAAAATTACAAATGTTCAGTATCTTGCCAAGTGTGCTAGTAACAGACCTGCATCTGGGATAGAACACAGTATGGCTATCATGTAATTCTTACTTCTAAGGACCTAAAATATTCCATTCATCGTATTTAATCGTTTAAAAACAGTTGCTTGTCTTGTTCCTCCTTTAATGGCTCAACATTTCCTTTAAAAAGTTTCACTGATGTTTTTGGTTTTTGATATCATCATGGTTTTACTGTTTCCTTCTCCCTCACTTTTCAAAAAGCTTCTTAATTTTAGGTGATCAACATTGTCCATTTTACTTCCTGTGACTCCCTCCATCTCTTGTCTAACCCTGAAATCCTCTCTCTCCATAGATATGAGGTAATTTCTTCAACACTCCTCTTTTGGTTAAAATTGTCATTCTTTATGTATATATCATACTCCAATTTGATGCTTACTTGGTATGTAGTGTGAGATGTTGTTCTTTACCTAGTTTCTGGCAGGCCATTTTCCCTGTGGTTTTTTAAAAATATTGTTAGTGCTGGAATAGCTATGACTGCTGGGTTTATTTTACATTGTTCATAACTATGCTGATTTGCTTCTGTATACGTGTAATTAATCAATTCTACCGATCAGCCTCTTTATTTTTGTTGTTATCCTTCAGTCATGTCCAACTCTTTGTGACCCCTTTGTCGCAACCTTCTCATCTTCTGCTGCCCCTTCTCCTTTTTGCCTTCATCCTTTCCCAGCATCACGGTCTTTTCCAGTGAGTTCCATCTTCTCAGTATGCGGCAAAAATATTTAAGTTTCAGCGTCAGTTTTTGAGTTTCCAATGAATGACTTCAGTTAATTTCTTTAAGTATGGACTGATTTGACCTCCTTGCTTTCCAAGGGACTCTCAAGAGTCTTCTCCAGCACCACGATTCAAAACTGTAGGTTCTGCTGTGCTCATCTTATTTTTTCTTTTTTTCAACAGGCCACCTATTATAGCCATACATTTTTGCTGGGAAATCCATGGATTGGACGATACAGAACTTTGTTGGCAAGGTGATGTTTCTGTTTTTTAGTATACTGTCCACATTTCCTATAACTGTCCTTTCAAGGAGCAAGTGCCTTTGAACTTCATGGCTGTCGTCACTTGCAGTGATCTTTGAACCCAAGAATACAAAATCTGACACTACTCCCATTTCTCCTCTCTGTGTTTGCCAGGAAGTGATAGAACCAGTTGCCAAGATTTTATGTTAAACATAAAAGTAACTTCCCCCCCCCTCTTCTTTCACCCTCATCAAAAGTCTTCTTAATTTTTCTTTATGTATCATCTGCGTATCTGAGATTGTTGATGTTTCTCCCAGCAACCTTCCTTCCAGCTTTTGATTCATCCATCCTAGAATTTCACATGGTGCACATGTTCATATTACATGTTAAATAAATAAGATGATAATAACAGCCTTGCTATATTGCTATCAGACCGTCAGTTTCCTTTCTTGCTCTTTTTCTTTGCAATTTTTTTCTGCTGCTTCCTGTACAACATTACAAACAACTCTGTAGTTCTTCAGGTACCCCATCTACCAGATCTAATCCCATAAATCCATTCAGAGCCTCCAGTTCAATTAAGACTACCAGATCTTCTTTCGATATACCAAATTGTATTGATGACCGCTGCTTTATAATATAATTTTAGATCTGGTACCACAAAATCCCCCACATCAGCCTTTTTTTTCCATCAATTCCCTTTATATTCTTGACCTTTTGTATCCAGCAACTTTGGTAAAGTTGTGAATTGTTTCTAGTAGTTTTTTAGTCGAGTTTCTAGGGTTCTCTAAGCATACCATCATGTCATCTACAACGAGTGATAATTTGGTTACCTCATTGCCTACTCTAATTCCTTTAATCTCTTTTTCTTCTCTTACTGCCAAAGCTAACATTTCTAATACAATACTAAATAGTAATGGTGACAGTGCGCAGCCTTGTTTCACCCCTGATCTTATTGGGAATGATTCTAGTTTGTCGCCATTACATCTGATGCTTGCTGATGATTTTAAATAGATCCTACTGATAATTTTAAGGAAAAGCCCATTTATTCCTATACTCTCCAGTGTTTTTAATAGGAATGGGTGGTGGATTTTATCAAATGCTTTTTCTGCATCTATTGAGATAATCATGTGATTATTGTTAGTTTGGTTATTAGTATAATTGATTATGCTGATAGTTTTCCTAATATTGAACCAGGTCTGCATTCCTGGTATAAATCCTACTTGGTCATAGTGTATTATCCTGCGGATGACTTTCTTTAATCTCATGGGTAATATCTTAAGTAAAATTTTTGCATCAATATTCATTAAGGAAATTGGTCTATATCAATTATATTCATCTCCCCTTTTATTTTCAGAATTTCCTATTTGGTATTCAATTGAGGGTTTTTGATTTGTTCTTTTTCTAGTTTTTTTTAATAGTAAGCTCAATTAATTGATCTTATCTTTTTCTATTTTATGCAAGGAAGCATCTAAAGATAGAAAATTACCCCTTATAACCACTTAGGCCATTTCCCACAAATTTTGGTATGTTGACTCATTATTGTCATTGTGCTGGATGAAATTATTGATTGTGTCTATAATGTGCTCTTTCATCCATTCATTCTTTAGGATTAGATTTTTTAATTTCCAATTAACTCTTTGTCTATTTTCTCCTGTCCTTATATTGCATGTGATTTTTATTGTTCTGATTTCCTCTTCATTGGAGGAAAATTCTACTTTTTTATTTTTGAAACTAACAATTTGATTTTCCTCTTTCCTTTTTCTAATTGAATTAACTAAAGGCTTGTCTATTTTGTTGTTGTTTCTTCATAAACCCGATAATAAATATATACCAATAGTTTTCTTATTTTCAATTTTATTCATCCTGATCTGAAAAAGATGCACTTAGTATTTCTGCCTTTCTGCTTTTGATTTTGAGGTTTTTAGGTCCTAATACATGGTCAATTTTTGTATGAGTTCCATGAACCGCAGAGAAAAAAGTAAATTCCCTACTGTCTCCATTGAATTTTTTCCAAAGATCTATCATACCTAACTTTTATAGCATTTTGTTTACCTGCCTAACTTCTTTCTTATTTATTTTGTGGTTTCATTTCTCTAATTCTGAGAGCAAGGTTGAGATCCCCCACTAGTATAGTTTTGCTTTCTTTTTCTTCTTGTATTTCTCTTTAACTTCTCTAGGAATTTGGATGCTATAACACTTGGTGCATATATGTTTAGTATTGAAATTGCTTCATTATCTATGGTACCCTTTAGTAAAATATAGTTTCCTTCCTTATCTCTTTTAATAAGATCTATATTTGCTTTTACTTGATCTGAGATCAGGATTTCTACCCCTGCTTTTTTGTTCCCCTGAAGCATAATAGATTCTGCTCCAGCCCGTTACCTTCACTCTGTATGTATTTCTAGGCTTTAGATGTGTTTCTTATAAATAGCATATTGTTACATTCTGGCTTTTAATCCAGTCTGCTGTCCACTTCCTTTTAATGGGAGAGTTCATCCCATTCACATTCACAGTTACAATAACCAAATCTGTATTTCCTGCCATCTTATTTACCCAAGTTATGTTTTTCTCTTTCCTTTCCCCTTTCTCCCTTTCCTCCTCCCCAGTATTTTGCTTTTGATGAGCACTTTCAAACAGTCCTCCCCCTTTTAGAGCTGGAGGTGACTCTAGAAGTCTAGATGGATATTTTTCCTGACTAGTTTGCCCTCTGCTGCTACTGTATCTGGCCCCTTTCACTTGAGAATCTCTTGAATCATGGCGTCCAGCTCAAAGTTTGAGCTCTATCCAGGATCTTTGTTTTGTTTCTGGATCTTTTTTTTTTGTTAAAATATATATTTTTTAATGAGTGGGAAAAATTTTTTTTGAGTGTTTCCTTTTTTTTAAATTTTATTTTATTTGCATAACATATGTGTGGGTAATTCTTCAACAATAACCCTTACATAGCTTTCCATTACAAATTTTTCCCCCCAACTGCCCACCCCTCCCCTAGATGGCAGGATATCCACTACATGTTAATTATGTTAAAATATTGGCAAATCGAATGTATGTATACATATTTCCAAACTTATCATTGTTGTGCAAGAAAAATCTTATCTACACAAAGGATATATCAGATAAAGGTAACACAATGTAAGCAAACATCAATCAAGGAGTATGAGAATGTTATGTTGTGGTCCAAATTTCGCATCCCTCTCTCTGGGTGTATATGGCTTTCTTCAGTGAACAATTGGAGGTGGTTTGAAATATTTCATTGTTGAAGAGAGCCATGTTCATCAGAATTAATCGTCATATAGTACTGTTGTTGCCGTGTATAATGATCTCCTGGTTCTGCTCATTTCACTCAGCATCTGTTATGTAAGTCTCTCCAGGCCTCTCTGAAATCATCTTGCTGGTCATTTCTTACAGAACAATAATATTCCATAATATTCATATACCATAATTTATTCAGCCATTCTCCAATTGAAGGGCATCTATTCAATTTCCAGTTTCTAGCAACTACAAAAAGGGCTGCCACAAACATTCTTGCACATGTGGGGCCTTTTCCTTCCTTTATGATTTCTTTGGGATATAGGCCCAATAGAAATGCTGCTGGGTCAAAGGGTATGCACAGTTTGATAA
>JAJPUD010034201.1:0-10969 GCA_023553655.1 Myrmecobius fasciatus
TTCACCTCTGGTCTCAGGTAGCTCCCTGGGGGAAAACCGGCTTCCCCCCGAGAAGGACAGGGGAGATCCAAGGCCTGATTTGGTGGAAGCAGGACCTTTGCTCCCAGCTCGGCCCTTGGTAGCACCGTGGGCCTTAGGCCACCGGGCAGTCTGTAAAATGGGCTGGAGTAGGGCCTGTCGGGGCTCCACAGCCGGATTCTTCCATCCTTAGTAAGCTGCAAAGCCGTCCAAATCCGGGCCCTGCGTCCCAGAACGTCTTTGCCCACTCGACTGGCATGTCGGGGCTTGTGCCCGGCTCCCTGTGGCCAGCAGGGACTTTTCCTCGTGTCGGGCCCTTCTGCGCCCTCAAAGGGAAGGGACCCACCGGTTCCACAAGCCGAGTGCAGTCCCCCCGGTCTGGCCTGAAGTAGCGAGACCCTGGCCTTGTGGTCAAGGTCGCGGGCTGAAGGTGCTGGCAGCGGGTCCGAGGTGCCTAGATCCGGAGGGCAAGGACCCCGGAGCTGCCCCGGCCCAACTCCCTTGTTTGGGGAGAAACCGAGGGGAGGCCGTGGGCCTTGTCACACTGAGGAGGGCTTACCCTGCCCGCTGGGCTCTGGACAGAACTGATGTGTGCCAGCCGTGGGGGGCATCCCTCGGGGAAGGGGAAGGGGCATGGGGCGAGGGTCAGCAGGCGACCTCCGCCCTTTTTATTCTCCCCTGCCTGACCTCGTGCCTTCTCTTTTCAGCACCGTGGATGAATACTCGCCCCACAGAAAGGTGAGTGGAGGCTTTGCCCCCGGGCTCGCCAGGGCCGGCCGGATTCAATGCCCATGAGCTTGACTTAAGGGCCCGCAGCGTGGCAGGGGTCTGACTGAGGAGGGCAGTGGGACAGGAGAATGCTGGGGGGGTCGGTTGGGGGGGGAGGGTCGGCCAGTGGGAGAGAAGCTGGGGTGATGATGCGATGACCCCCAATCCCAGAGGCGTGGGGATCGGAGGTCCCAAGTCACGGTCACAGTGGAGCCTCTGGGGCTCAGGTGGAGGCCCCCTCGGCACAGAGAAGGTGGGGGGCTGCCAGTCCCAGGGTCCTGCCCTCCGCTGCCCAGGGGTGACTCCGGGGGCCCTCAGGCCCCAACCAGCAGCTCTGCTCAGGCTCCCCTCATTGCCTCATTGCGGCAGCCCCCCCAAAGTTAGATGGGGGCTCCGAGGCTCCGCCCGGGCCTTCTGGGAGCAGCCGCGGGACACGCCTTCACTGGCCTTCCTCCTCTTCTACAGAATAAGGCCCTTTTCCACCAATTCAGTCTTAAGGAGAATTGGCTCCAGCACCGAGGAACTGTGGGAGAGGCAGAGGAAAGTAAGTGGGGGGAAGGGCGGGCGGGGGGGGGGGGCAGGGAGTGACCGGTATGAGGTCCTCAGCTGCCCAGGGGGCTTCGATTTGAACTCTGACCTCAGTTGGGGGCAGTTTGGGCTCGTTCCCCTTTCTCTGGGAAGCTTCCCTTTCCCACGGTCCCTCCCACGAGGCCTCCCCAAGCCCCAAAGACTCCCCCAGTGCCTGGAGGCCCAAGAAGCCCTTGGAAGTGCACCAGCGGGGGCAGCTAGGGGCGCAATAGTGCATAGAGCCCCAGCCCTGAGTCAGGAGGACCCGAGTTCGAATCTGACCTCAGACACTTAACATTCCCTCGGTATGACCCTGGGCAAGTCACTTAACCCCGACTGCCTCAGCAAAAAAAAAAGGGGAGTGCACCAGGCGCCTCTGCCTTGTGGGACAGTGACGACACACACACAGACACAGGGACACAGTCTGGGCGCGTTGCCGTGTGTGCGCATAGACGTGCGTGGCTGTGGCTGTGTACAATATGCACCCTGCCATGCAGCCATGCACGTGCACACACAACCCACATACAAACACACACATGTACACGGGCACGCTGTGTGCCCCCATTTCACAGAGCAGGAAGGTGAGGCTCTGAGAGTCTCAGCGATGCTCCCAGGACATTACCCCAGGAAGGGCCAGCCAGGACTCGGCCCCGAGACCGGGGCTCTCTCCAGCATCAGCGGGCAGGCAGCCAGCATTGATTGAGGGGTTAGAGCAGTGCCCCTGCCCCATGGCACTGCCCCTGCCCGGGGGCACTGTGAAATCACCAGCATCCGTGGAGCGCTTCCTGTGTGCCAGGCAGTGTGCCAAGTTTAGGATCGTTCTTTCTTTGATCCTCACAACACCCCTGGGAGGCGGGCACTGTTATTAGCCCATTTTACAGATGAGACAAAGTGAGGCACCGAGGTAAGTGACTTACCCAGAGTCATACAGCTAGGAAGTGTCTGGGTTTGGATTCGAACTCGGGACTTCCTGATTCTAGCCCCAGCGCTCTGTGCATGTGTCTGCTGGTCCAGCCTTAACCTCAGGGCTCATCAATCCAAGAAAAAGCTCCCATTCTCTATGAGGAAGCTGGGAGTTATAGGCAGAAGTGAAATAGCTCCTGCCCTCGAGGAGCTTCCATGCCCCCCAGGAAAGAAGTGGGTACCTGCACCAATGCCAAAAATAAGTCCTAGGGGATTCAGGGCTCTCTGGGAGGGCTTCAGGGAGGAGGCGGCGCCTGAGCCGGGCCTCCAGAGAGATAGGCCCCAGACCCACAGGGCAACCACGGCAGGGCAAACTTTCAATGTCTCCCAAGTCGGGGCAGGGCCAAGAGCTCCTTAGTCTCCAGCCCTCAGTGTCCCCTTCCCTCCGGGACAAGAGCCGGACTCAATGGCAGGGGCAGAGGCAGGAGAGAAACTGGGCCTCGGCTTTGATGATGCAGTTCTTCAAAATTCTAACTGCTTTTCTGCCACTGAGATAGGCCAAAGCCAGGAGGGATTGTGGGGGGGCCAGAACACCCCAGCTCTGACCTCTCACCTCTCACAGACTGGTACTGGCGGGCTGAGTCCGGGCCGGCCCTAAGTTACAGAGACCGGGCGGCCGGCCCCCGGGGAGAGGGAGCTCTGGCTCTGGAGCCCCCAATGCCCGCCATCCCAGGGCCCATCACCGGTACTGATGCCCAGTGCCCGCCATCTCAGGGGCCATCACTGGTACTGATGCCCACAGTCAGACTAAGGATATGACACTCGTCCTAAAGCTCAGGGTGGCTCTTGCCAGCCTTCCCTCCGGGTGGGATGCCCCCCCCACATGCCCCGCACTCCCCGGGTCCCCAGCCAGCTCTGGGGACGGTCCCGGCCCGTGGTCCTGTGCTCTAATGAGATTGTTTTCCAGGCTGAGTGTTTAAAGTGGTTTGCTGCTTGGTGCCCCTCAGCTCTTGTACTCGCTAGTCTGGTTAATGAGCTGGAAAGAGATCTCGGACGCATTGATTTGTGGGCTGCTGGGAAACTCCATTTTCCAGGGGGAGAGGGCTGCCTTTTTCCACGGGCAACTCCCCCGACAAGCCGGGAAACTGACACTTGTCAAATGGTGTGATGGGAGTGACATGGGAGGCAGGCGGGGGGGGGGACGTCACCATTCCCTGAGCCCGAGTGCCAGGCGCTGCCCCTGCCCGCGAGGCCTGAGGGGCTCAGGCTCGGCAGAAAGGGGATGTGGAGGATTAGATCTCCTTACCTGGAGGGCCAGACCCTGCTTCTTGGTGCTTTAAAGCAGGTGGGGCCGCGTTCTGCCCAGGCCCCTTGCAGGGGACCTCCCCTGGCCAGCCCTGGGCAGGGGCCCCTTGACTGGCCCAGCAGATGACCATCCAGTCTGGGGTTTCAGTGGCCACCAGTGAGGGGCTCCCCTCTCCTTGGGAGGCAGCCCGGGCCAGCTTCTACCAGCAGGAAGCTGTTCCCATAGTGTCCACTTCCGGCCTCTGAGACTGAGCCCCCTCTCCCCTGCTCCCTCCCCTTCTCCCCTCCTCCTCTTCCCCTTCCTTCTCTTCCCCCTCCCCTCTTTTCTCTCCTCCGTCCCCTCGTCCCCCTTCCCTCCTCCCTCCCCTTCCCCCTCCTCCACCTCTCCCTGCTCTCTTCCCATCCCACCTCCTCTCTCTCAGCCCCTTTTCAGTGACCCCTAACTCCTGTATGTGGCACGGGCGCGAGGCCCCCCACCAAAGCAGAGGGGGGAGGGGTGCTGCGGCTGCCAGAGCCTCCCGATGCAGACTCCGGGCACTCAGCACCTCGGGCTGTCCTGGTCACACTGATGAGCGTGGGGGCCCCTCCGAGAGCCTGGTCCTTTCAGGGCTGGGGGGGGAGCAGCTGTCCGGAGCCCCCCCATCTCCTGATGGAGTGAGTGTCTCCCATCGTGGGCGCTCCCTCCCACCCTTAGGCAGACTTACTCCCAGAGCTCTCTCTTGTTTTATTTATTTACTTTTAGCGATGCGATTTGGGCGAAGTGACTTGCCCAGGGCCACCCAGCCAGGCGTCTGAGCCCCCCCTGACTCCAGAGCTCGGTCCCGTGCATTGTCTCGCTGCCCTCAGAGCTGTCTTCCCCCATCCTGGAGGGGGACATGGAGGTCATGTGACCTCCCCTCATTCCCCGGGGCTCAGCCAGCTTTCAGACAAGTCACCGGCCTCGTGTCTGTGGGGGACGCGGGATTGTAAGGCCGGGGCAGCTAGAGTTTGTACACACACTCGCACACACACTCGCACACGCACTAGGGGAGACACGGGAGCGCTCGGGGCGGGGCTTTCTTTTTGGGGGGGTGCTTGTCCTGAGCGCTCACACCCTGTCCTGTCCACAGTTTTCTGCCACGTGTACATCACGGAGCACTCGTACGTCAGCGTCAAGGTGGGCGTCTCCAGCACGGCGCGGGAGATCCTCAAGATTGTGGCCGGGAAGTTGCAGCACGCTCCCCACGAGCTGGCCCTCGTGGCCGTCGCCTTCTCAGGGGGTAAATGTTTGAACCCTAAGCCGGCTCTCCTTCAGTGGGGGAGGGGGGCGTCGTGGCGGGCCGCTCCCTCCCCTGGTTTCCATGACAACGGGCGGGGCTTGGGTCCTGCTGGTGCTGAATGGAACACCTGGGGAAGCCTGGGGGGGGGGGTTGGAAATGGAGCCCAAAGCTCTGGCTAAGCGCCTGTATTTCATTTTTAAACTAACCCAGGAAGCTGATAAGGGGTGACTTTGCTGGAGGGAGGGAGAGAGATAAAGGGGAGGGAAAAAGGGGGAAAAGGGAGAGAGACAGAGAAAAAGGCACAGAGAGAGAAAGAGACGCAGAGACAGAAACAGAGCGAGACAGAGACCGAGAGAGACAGTTAGAACCTTCTTTTTGGTAAAATGGAAGAGAACATGGCAAGCAGAGGCCGGAAGAGTCAGTGGGCCGGTGCCCCGGAGGGACGATGGGAGTTTATTGTCAGGCTCCGGCGGGTGCTTTCTCCTGGAGGCATTGCCGCAGCCCCCGCAGGGCGACCCATTGTCTCCCTGGAATAAAATCTGCCGATTCCCAGCTGATACTATTGATCTCCGGCCCCTCCCGGGCCTCCGCTTTCCTGATGGCCGCCGTGGCCCCGTCCCGGCCTGATGCTTTGCTTGCAGCCCCTTTAACAGCTCGTTCCTGGGGAGAGCACAAAGGAGAGACTCTCCCTCCGGGAGGTGCACGGGCTGAGAGTGAGGGCTGCGGGGGAGCCCGGACCGCTTTGCTGTGGGTCCCTTGTTATTGTCCCTGAGGGGGAGAAGGCCTCCCTGGGGCCGGAGCTCCTATTGTTCCACCGCTCAGAGGCAAAGGAGGGGAGGACGGGACTGTGGATCGTGCCTCCGAGCTGGCCCCCGCTGGGAGCCCCGCTGTCCCCTTGGCTCCCCTTCCCCACCTCCCGCAGACTCCCGCCCCCATCCCCTTACAGCTGGGGGCGCATGGGAAGTCAGGAAAGTCCCCGTCCAGGAAAGGGGGACGATGGGGCGGTTCCTAGCCAGGCTCCTGAGAGGCAGCCACCCAGGGGCTCGGGGCTCCCCCTCGGCAGAGCCCTTGGGGCATCGGGCTCTTGCCCCGGATGTGGCCGCCGCTGGGAAATGCCGCTTGCATCCGCCATTAGATCAGACCCATCAGCGCTTTAGGGATTTCTAACATGGGCCGAGGTATCAGGGGGCAGCCCCACATTGGCAGAGGTGGAGTCATTGAAAGGCTCTTAGCGGCGCTGCCCGTTAGGAAAAGCGGTTCTGCCGGTAGTGATCCCGGATTTACTGGGACCTTGGTTTTAAGTGCCTCCTCTTAATTCCCTGGGGGGCAGCCGGGGTGGCTCCCGAGTGGGGAACTGCATTTCCTTAGCCCTGCCTTGCTCTCGGTCCCTTTCACTCCCTGCCGACCCCTTTCACTCCTTCCCTTTTAGCTTTCTTTTCTCCATTTTTTGTCCTTTCATCCTCTCTCCTTCTTTCTCTTCTCTTTCTTTCCCTTCTCTCTCTCCATCTCTTCATTCCTTCCCTGATGCTTCTCTCCCTCCCTTTTTCTTCTCTCCCTTTTCCCATCCCCTTTTCTTTCCCGCTCTGCCCCCATTCTCTTTCCCTCTCCTCCCTTTCTACTTTCTTCTTCTCTCCTCTCCATTTCTCTTCTCCCTCTCCCTCTTTTCCTCCCCCTCTCTTAAGAGGTAGACAAAGAAGCCAGTCACTTTTACTCTCCCTGCTCTTTGGGTGGGCTGAACTCTCCCCTCTGGGGAAGGGGTTTCTTTTAAACTAGTTGTTGATGGGAAATGGAGGGGGCCAAGCTCAAAGCCAGATACTGAGTTTCTCTTATTGGGAGAAACTCTTTGAATGGATTGTTTCTGCCCTGGGGAGCTGTTAAAATAAACCAATATTCTCTTCTCCTCGGACTGAGCCCCCAGCCAGAAATCACAGTTTGAAAGATGGATCCGTTTTAAGTTTCCCCTCCCAGGTCTTTTCCATCCTCTCCCTCAAGGCCACGTTCAGGCAAGTTTAGTAATTCTCTTGATTAATAGCCGAGCCACATTTGCTGACCTAGGAAACAAAGGGAAAATTTAAACACCAAAGTAAATATCTCCTAAGCCCCAAGGGAAGCATCTGATTTAAAATGACAGAGAGACAGACAGACAGAGACAGAGACAGACAGAGAGACAGAGACAGATGAATATGAGAGAATGAGAGTGGGAAGGAGGAGAGGAGGCGAGAGGTCACCAGCCTTAGTCCCCAGCCTGAATGGATTTTAGCAATACAGCTCCTAGACTGTGATTTCTAGAGCACTTACTATATTCCAGACCCTGCTAAGCATTTTACAATTATTGCTTCACTTGATCTTCACAACAATGCACATTTAAAATTATTAGGCGCTATTATTATCCCTATTTTACAGATGAGGAAACTGAGGCAAACAGAGGTTAACTGATTTACCAAAAGTAAACAAGTAGGACTGATCCAAGGCAGAATTTGGACTCAAGTCTTCACTTTCCTTTTAAGCACTTAAATATCTTTGGAATTTTACAGCTTACAATACAATTTTCTAGTGTAAACATAGATGTGAGGGTAGAGAGTTTACTTTTTTTATAGGAACAATGGGATGCTTTTTAGAGATTTCCCGGACTTGCCCTTCCTCCTCTCTGAATCCTTTCCCTGGCTTTTGCTTACCTTTTTTGGATCAGTCCCCTGTAGTCTGAGACCATTATGGTAGGATCTGACTTGGACATCTTGGGGAAGGAGGAGAACTGTCACAAACTCTATGATGGTAGAAAGGGGTTCAGTGATCTCCAGAAATAAGTGTGTAAATCAAGGGGCTCCTTAGAAAGGAGATAAATGGCCCCGACTGCCAGCTCCCATCACCCACCCCATCCTGGCCAACAAAATTCACCCAGAAGGGCCTGCAGACTTTTTTGGTGTGGGAAGTTCCTGGTGAGCAAGATTTCTCCACCAGTGCAACTCCTTGTCATTTGTAGGCAGTAATTATTCTGGGTTAAAAAGGTTAAGTGACCTAGCCATGGCCACATGCGTGGTCATTCGGGCATTAGAAGCAACCAACCAGCATTTATTGAACACTTACTGTATGCCAAGATTCAAACCTAGATGTTCCTAACTCCAGGGTCAGCTTCCTGTGCCTTTCATGTTGCTCAGCCTTAATGCTTGTTAATTGAACCAAGAAGAGGGCATGATTGTCATACCAAATTTCAGTTCAAGTCGTATTTATTTTTAAGGGCATTTCTCTGAGATGCTGCTATTTATGCAACATCTGTGCCATTGTTGTTACTCTTCTCATCATCCCCTTTCTTTTTATTTTCTTAAAGAAAAGCATGAACTTCAGCCAAATGACTTAGCCATCTCAAAATCACTGGAGCTATCAAGTCGGATCTATGTCTACCGGAAGGATCTGTCAGAGACTTTGGTAAGAATCATCAGTCCTTTTGTCAAAGAGAAAAGATAAACAGGAAGGAAGGGAGGGAGGAATGGAGGGAGGGAGGGAGGCAGGAAGGGAAGAAGGAGGGAAAGGAAGAAGGAAGAAAGGGAGGGAGAAAAGGATGGAGGGAAGGAGGAAGAGAGGGAGGGAGAAAGGAAGGGATGAAGGGAGGAAAAGAGGAAAGGAGGGAGGGAGGAAGGGAAAGGAAAGAGGGGAAAAAGAAGAAAGAATGGGAGGAATCCCATGTGCTTTCACATATAAGGGAAAAATCAATAAGACCATAGTTGTGATATGATTAATGATCAATCAACAAACATCTATTAAGTCACTGGCATTTGCTAGCTGTTAATAATACAAAGCTGAAAATGAAGCAGTTCCTAACAAAATCAAAATAATAGAAACTCTTAAAACATCCTCAAATCTAGAGGATTCCCAGATATTCATTCAGGTTCTTGTCTCAAAGGGGACTTGCCTTAATCTGAGAGGTTTCAGCACAGCGGGGCACAGATGGAGGTCTGAAGGAGGCCCATTTTACAGATGGGGAGTCTGAGGACTAAAAGGAAACAAATGGATGAGCTTGGACTCCAGCTTGGGTCTTCCAGTTCCCAATCTGGACGCTCGCCAACATCCCGCCCTCCTCTCCCAGTGAGGATGCTCGCCCTTGCTGCAGGACCCGAGTTCTAGCACTGCTGTCTGGTGGGCTTGGGAAAGTCGGGATCAGAAAGGGACGGTGGGCAGCCTTTGGGACAACGGAGCCTGGGTCTTGAATGCCCTTTCTCTGACTCATTTACAACATTAGGATTCACAGAAGCAGCCTCAGAGAGGGGGTTTGTAGCCCCATCCTCTGTTTAAAGAGGAGCCTAGAAAGTCCTCCCGAGGTCTGGGACAATTAGGAGGCTAAGGAAAGCCTTGAGCTCTTGTTTCCAGTTCTTGCTAAGATTCTCCCTCGATGGCTCCCAGGCTTTACGTGAGCAGTGCAGTTTGACTTTGCAGATCTCTGTCCTGTGGGCCTCCTGTGATTGCAAGCAAGATTTAGCCACAGGACTTCTGCCAACTCGTCTTCCTTCTCTTATCCTCAGTTTCTTCGTCTGAAAAAGGAAGGGGTTGAGCCAGATCGTCTCTGAAGTCCCCATTCTGACCTTCCCCAGATGGCAGATTTAGATCCAGTTTAATGCTTCAGTCAGAAAGCTTCCATTAGAATTATTGGTCCATGGGTTTAAAATTGAAGCTTTCATCATCAAAGGAAGAGCGGGCTTTGACACAGAACTCTAAACTGTCCTTCCTGTGTACATCATCCTATCTGAGTCTCCCCATGACCTTGGGAGGTAACTTTCCCAACCCAGGAGTTTGTCATTCCCATTTTACAGATGAGTTGTTTTTGCCAAGGCAATGCTCTGTCTATACCTGCCTCTGCTGCCCAGGATTCCCTTTGGCTTCCAGAAGCATAAGTGTGATGGTATTAACACAAATTTGTTTATCAGGGAGTCAGGTGCTGAAGCAACAGGCCAGTGGATAAACTTTGAGGGTAGGAAAATACCAGAGGAAGGCATCTACGGGAGCAAATTCTGTCAGGGGACCCTGGAAGCAAGGAAAGGGGCAGGATTGGAAAAGGTTAAAGACACGCTCCGGCTGCTTCGTAATTGTGTGCGGTGGAGGGAGAGCGGGCGGCCCTGAGCTGTGCTAAGGACTCAGTGTACCCGCTGATTCTCTTGTTCCACTGGAAAGCTCCAAGGCGGGGATATTATACAGCTGCCGGATCGCTGGCCAATTCTTCAGGGAAATTTTGTCTTGTGCCCTGAGAAGCAGCAGCCTTTCACAATCCCCCGAGGTGTCCATGCTTTCTCGCTCCTCCAATTTTCTTGTGTTTGTCTGTTCATTACATTTCCCCCAATAGAATAGGGGAGGATTTCAGATTTATGCCTGAAAGCGTGAAGAAACTTCAAAAATGCTGAAGAAAAGTTGGGCTTTGGAAGGTCTTTGATGTTACTAATGATCATTTTCATGTAAAAGAACTTTGAAAAATAAGAATTACCCAGTTCCTAATTTAGCATAAATTTCTTCATTTAGAGAGCATGAATTAGATGACTCTTGTATACCAGACAGTGTACCAGGTACTATGGATTCAAATCTAAAGAATGGATCAATGCTGGGGAGAAATAGGCAGCTTTGTCTTGTTCCCATGCAAAAAAAAAAAAAAAAAAAAAAAAAAACAAGTTGTCAATAACTGCTTAATACTTAGCACATAGTAGGTACTTAATAAATGTTTATCGATTGATTTATTGGTAACTGAGAAAGCGCGCATTTTGGGTTAGGAAGAAGCGGTTTTGTGATTCATTGATATTAAACGGCTTTGGAAAAGGACCGCCAAACTTCACGGCCAGGATAGGCTAATGAGATTTCATCCAACTAATTTTCTATATCGAATTTCATGGTGGTGCAATTGCCATAGAGCCCACATTTGGGAGAGTAGGGCAGAGCAGAGGGGGGAAATGTCCTTTTTGTGTCATTTAGAGAAAATAGATCTGGCTCTGTGTTTACAGGAGATAAACATCTTGGAGATACAAAAACTAATTTTAGTACCCATTTTCTCTGCAGTTTGAGACTCCTCCTGCTTTACCTGTCCCACTCCATTGGCATTTTCATATAATTTTCCTTGTCCGTGGAAGATAGAGAACATGAAATGTATTCCACATACAACCCATGTCCGTCTTTAT
>JAJPUD010034202.1:0-10969 GCA_023553655.1 Myrmecobius fasciatus
CGGCTCCCACCTTTTCTGCCCAAGTTGAGGTTCCTTCTGTGGGGCTGGGTTTCCGTCTGCTCGGGAGCTGGTTCGGCGTTGTTCCGTTCCCCCCATTTCTGCCTTTCTGTGTCAGATCTGAAGGCTGGGGGGGGGAGGGCAAGGGGGAATTTGGGAGGTTTCCAGAAGACAGTCTGTACAAAGTCAGGGTTCTAGGCCCAGGAGAGAACAGGCAAGAGAACGTTGCAGCTGGAAGGGACTCTGGGGGGAACATTTAGGCCGGTCTGGAAGTCTGCGGGTGGGACCATGGCCAAGGTCACAGGGCCAGCGGTTGCAGAGTGGGGGCCCCCCACTCCACCAGCCCCCCCTCGCCCCTTCTGACTCCCAGACTGCCCGAGCTGCCCCTCTGAAAGTCCTTGGACTTCCGGCCTAGAAATGAGGCTTCTTCAGCCTTTCTCCCTCAGACCCAAGTGCCCCTGTTCTCCCCTGCGCTTCTCCCGCTTGGGTCTCTCCTTCCCCTCCTCCCCGTCCCTCGTCTCCCTGCCCTTACACGGCCTTAGTGCCCACCTGCTCCCCCTCCCAGCCCCCCAGTTGGCAGAGAGCTGAATCCACAGCGTGGCCATCCTGCTCAGGGTTGGGGGGGTGAGGAGGCGGAGAGAGTCGGGCCCCCGTGGCGATTCCCTGCCCATCCGAACGCCTGCTGGGCCTTGGCCGTGGGCACTGAGCCAGCACCTGGCTGGAGCCTGGCCACTCCATGGCAAAGGAAGAGCCAGCCGCCTCCAGGGACCCCCCCCTCCCGTCCCCTCTCAGAAGTCTGGGGTCCCGCAGGCCGGGCCCCTGCCCCAGGCTGTGTAGCCAGCGCCCCTTCTCCCCTCCCCAGGAGCCCCCACTCCCCGGGCACAGTCTAGGAAGCCTCTTCAGTGGTGTAAATCACGCCCATAAACCGCTTTACGGCCTCGCGTTGGATCGGCAGAATCCCAGCATCATTCAGCCTGAATTGCGGCAGGAAGAGCTTCTAGAGGGGGCGGGGAGAGGAGCTGGCATGGGAAGGGGCACGGAGAAGCCGGGCTGGCCAGAGCCGGACCGGGCCCCCACAAGCAGCTGGTCTGTCCCCCTCCCTCTCCCCCATTTTACACATGGGGAAACTGAGGCAGGGCAGTGGACGGCCCTCTGGACCCGGAGTTAGAAGCCCCAAATACAAATCCTCAGTCAGCTCTGTGATCCTGGACCTGGGAGCTGTTTCCTGGGCTACAAAATGAGCAAGGAGAGACCCCCTGTCCCCCTCCCAAGAAAATGCTGTGTGAATGTTAAAGCCTGGGGCACGGGGGCTCCTAATGGGCTCCTCCATAAAATGGGAATAAGGGCGCTTTGGGTCCCCATCTCCCGGGGCTCTGGTGGCTTTGCAAGCCTGGGGGTGCTGAGGAAAAGGGCTCTGTGGGGAGGGCTGCTCCCCAGGGGCCTTTGCTCTAGAACCTCACACGAATAGAACCTCACGACTCTTCCCTGAGAGGCCGCCCCTGCCCCTGCCCCACCCGGGGGCGCAGCTTTCTTCAGGAGGCTCAGCGGCCCCATCCACCCAGGACTCTTCCCCCGGCTCGGGCCCCAAGAAGCCAGGGGCCAGCCAGTGTCTTGGGCCCCCCAGCTTTCCCTGGGATCTGTCCCGGAGGACGCTGGAGGGACCTTGTGCGCACCCCCCCCCCCCAGCTCTTCTTGCAGTTGCTTCAGATGCCAAAGGAAGGAGCGCTGAGCAGGGGCTTATGGGAAAGGGGAGATGGGACAGAAACCCAGGGACAATGGCTGCCCTCAGGGGGCTCCCTTTCGGGGGGGAGGGACCAGTGGCGTTGGATGGGGGAAATGAAATGTGGGATGGAGGGGCCGGGGGAGGGCATGGGGGGGGCAAGGTCTTCCGGGGTGGGGGAGCTCCCCAAGTGGCCGGGAGGTCTGGGCTAATTCTGTGCTCCTTTCTCCTAGCACCCTGTCAGCCAAACCGGTGGTCTTCCAGTACCCGCCTGGGTGGCCGCCCGTCCAGGACCTGCCGCCGTCGCTCCGGGCCCCGCCTCCGGGGGGGTGGCCCCAGCA
This sequence comes from Myrmecobius fasciatus, assembly GCA_023553655.1. Lineage (NCBI taxonomy): Eukaryota > Metazoa > Chordata > Mammalia > Dasyuromorphia > Myrmecobiidae > Myrmecobius > Myrmecobius fasciatus. The sequence goes on from JAJPUD010034202.1 coordinate 2,059, forward strand.
GCCCAGCGCCCAGTGGGGCTGAGAACAAGGCTCCTGTCTCTGCCGTGGAAGCTCCTCCAGAGGCCTCGCAGGGGTGGGGGGCGGGGGGGTGTCGGGGGTCCCCCTTGTTTCCTGGATGGCAATAAAAGGTTCCAGCCTCGGCTTGTGATGTCATTTGTGGGGCCCATGCCAGCGGTTAGGTGACCCTTCTTTGGTCCTCCCACCGCCTCCCCAGGCCTCTCATTCATTCCTAGCAGGAACACCTGCCGGGAGTGGCGGGCTCTGGGTTCCGGTCCCAGCCTTGCAGCTGCTTCCAGGGGGAGCTTGGCTAGGTGACCCGGCCAGAAAGTCACCCCTGTGGCCTCGGCCCGGGCTCTCGAATCGCCATTGTCTCTGGGCAAAGCCCATGCTGAGGGTAGCACCTGTGTGCCCCCGATGCCCTGGGCACAGAGGTGGGCACGATGCCATCTGCCCTTAAGAGCCGTCAGTGCCGAGGCAAGTTCCTTATATGGGAACCGGTTAAAGATGAAAGGCCGGCTGTGTTTGATCTGGGTCCGGGGGCGTGGGGCAGTCTGAGCAGGGAGAGAGAGAGGGGTGCCCCCCGCTGTCCAGCTGGCATTGAGCTGGAGGCCTAAGGGGGCATCCTGTGGGGCTGGGGAGGGGCAGGAGCGGGATCTTCTGGGTGCCCCCAGAGGTATGGATTGAGAGAACCCCGTCACTCTCCCCACCGACCCCCAGATCCAGACTAGATGGTCTGTGGGCCCCCAACTCAAAAGAATTCCCTGTGCTTTTCTGTCTCCCTTCATGAGCCTGACGATCCTGGGACGTTTCATGGATGGGGAGGGGGCTGATGGGAGCCTGGCTCCCCTCCAAGGATCCCCTGCCCCCAGCGCTGGGCAAGAGCCAGTCCCTAGAGTGCCGCAGCTGAGGGGTCTCCTACACAGCAGAGACCCCTGTGCCTGCAGGGCCGGGAGCTCTCCTACATAGGAGGGACCCCCACCCTGGTGGGGCTGAGTATTCTCATTCATGCACAGCAGGGACCCCCACCCCACTGGGGCTGAGGACTCTTATTTTGTACAGCAGGGATTCTGCCCCTGTGGTTCTCAAACAAGGACATACATGTGCATACACACTCTCACACACACACACACTCACACCCTCCCCTTTCTCCTCTCTTCTCCCCGAATCACTGGCTGGAACAACCTTAATCTGAGCTCTGCTTGTTCCCGGGTTCAGAGAAAAGACATGAAATCCATTCACGTCCCACTCCTGCTGTCCCCAGCGCCAGCCAGCAAAGCCCAGCAGAGGGGCCGGGCAGTGAGGGCTGGGGGACACAGAGAGGGAAGGCTAAGGATGGGAGCCTCCCAAACCCTGCCTCCCCCGCCTCCATGTCCGCTGCTCCCCCCCGTCCCCCCGCTGGGGGCTTTTGGGAGAGGGGGCAGAAAGCCCGACTGGCCCAGGGCCGGCCGGCTCTCAGGCAGGTGGTGAAGGTCTCAGGGTTTGTCTCTGTCCTGGGGGGGGCTCTCCTGGAGCTGCACCCCTCCTTACTGGGAGCGGAGCCACCTTTTATGTTCTCCCCCCAGTCCAAGAAAGAGGAACTGAAGACAGGAGCCCTCTGAAGTTTTCTGCCTTGGGACAAAGCCCCTGTGGCCCCATCCTAGGTACTGCTCCCTTCCTTTCCACGTTCTCGGCCTCTTTCAGCCCTCCCTCCTTAGGTGGTCGGCTCTCTCAGAGGCAGTGTGGTTCAGTGGGCAGACCCTTCCTGTGCTGTAGTCCTTGCGGCTCACTGACTTTCACTGGGGGTGGGTGTTAGGTTGTAACAGGATGAGATGATGGCTGAGGTCCCTCCCAGCTTTAAAACTTGGGAACTCCAGGAGCAGCTGCAGGCATCCCTTGCCCCAGGGATCTTTGCCTTTGCAAAAGAGATCCAGGATTCAGGGAGCCTGACTCAGTCAGGGATGGTGTCCCGGGGCCTGGTGGGAAAATCCTGCTGCTCCGGTAGCCTGGCATCCGGGATCTCGGCCCGGCTTCGTGCAGCCCCGCTTTTCACATCAGGAAACTGAGCTCCGCTCTCCATCCAAAGTGAGCCTTCCATCCCCGGCGCCATCCTGGGCAGGGCAGAGACCGGGCAGAAGCCCCGTGCGTGGGGAGGGAGGAGCGGCAGGGGCTCCCCGTGCCCCCCGAGCTGCCGCCATGTTGTCTGCCGAGCGAGGAGGGCTCCCAGGCCTGTCTGGGTTTTGTCGCACCCCCCGTTTTGGGCGTCTCTGTTTTCTTGGGTTACCAGGAGCTGGCCCGGCTGGGCTTGTCACAGAGATCCCCGAGGTCTCCCTTTTAGAGAGAAGTAAACTGATCCCCGAGAAGCGAACCAGCTTGTCCCGGCTACGCCTGACAGCGGAGCAGCTCCTGCAATGGGAGGCGCCCCAAGCTTCTCCCTTCTCCGCCTGCTTCCAGTGCCCACCATTTGTCCCCTCCCTTAAAGGCTGGTGGGTGACACCGGCTTGGGAGTCACAGGCTCTGGGTTCAAATCCTCCCCTGCTACTTCCTCTCTGTGACCTTGGGCCTGTCCTTACGCCTCGGTCCAGAGGCCTCACTCCAGGCCCCTTGACCTTCAGGGACCCGATTAACTCATTGTTGTCCGGGAGGAAGCAGAGCAGGACCGGGGGCAGGGAAGGACCTGTTTCCTGGAGGATGGAGAAGGGCACAAGGGAAGAAGGGGGCCGTCCCGAGCCGGGGCCCTCCCTGGGCAGGCTCATTAGTGGCCAGAGGAGAATGAGGACCTCGAAGGGCAAACCCCAGAAATGTCCCTGGTTATCTCTGACCTCCACTGGGGGGGGGGAGGAAGTCCAAGGTGCATCCATTATTCATGGGGCCACAGAAGGAGGGAGCCGCAGCAGGATCTCCTTCAAGAGTTTCTATCTTAAGGGACTTGAGTCATCCTCTTCATGCTTGCTGAATTCTGCTGTCCTGGCCAATTTCCTGCCCCACTGATCCCCACTTTCTTTATTTCTCTTCTTCTTAAGGAGAGCTCGAACGGCGGCCAGGAGGTGCCCCAGTGCCCGGCGACACTAGCCCCCCGCACTTACCAGCTGTGCCGGTCGTCATATTTGTGCCTCAGTTTCTTCATCTGGTAAGTGGAGGTAACAGTAACAGCATCTGCCTCCCGGGGCTGTTGGGAGCATCAAACTACAAGTATTTGCAAATCTTACCTTAATGCTGCCGGAGGCCAGGCTAGCTTGGGGGCTGTCCCGGCTTCTGGGGTTGGAGAACCTGTTAAAGACGGGGAACACTCCGAGGGAAACTTCTCCTCCCTTTTTTCCCCTGAGGCAGTTGGGGTTAAGTGACTTGCCCAGGCTCACACAGCCAGGGAATGTGAAGTGTCTGAGATCAAATTTGAACTCAGGTCCTCCTGACTCCAGGGTTGGGGCTCTATCCACTACAGCGCCCCCTAGCTGCCCCAGGCAACATCTTCTAAGTGATTAAGTTGTCACGGCTCTCCATGACCATTCAAAGACGTGGGAGTGATTTGCCATTTCCTTCTCCAGCCCATTTTACAGAGGAGGAAACTGAGGCAGGCAGGTGGGTGACTCGACTTGGGTCACACAGCTCAGCTGAGCATCTGAGGCCAGATTGGAACTTGGGAAGAGGAGTTCTTCCTCAGTCCTTCCTTATTCCGGTCCAGAGCTCTATCTAATTGTCCCTTCTAGGGGATGAGAGATTAAAAAGTCCAACCCTAACATCCCAGTGGGAAGAGCAGGCCGTGGCTGCCAGTCTGCCGGGTTCTTCTCCGTGGTGCTGATCTGGCCCAGCTTTTTTTTTAATCCTTCTCAGAGCTAAGCAAGCACATTGCCACCTACTGATGAAACAGCATGTGCCCATGGACCCATTGCTAGGGCCCTCCCCTAGAGACCTTCCTGTAATCCATGCTATTCCCAGTGCTGAGCATACAGTAGGTGCTCCATAAATGCTGGTAGCCTGATGGATTTGGGTTTAACCATTCAGTGAATGCCGGGTTCACCCCCCTCCCCTGCCCACACCCCCCCCCCGTTTTGTCTGCAAGAACAGTAGGAGAAATCGTGTCGCGTTCTTTGCTTAGACCAGGGCACCCCGTCAATAGCGTTGCCCTGATCGGGCCTGGCCCGGACCAAGCTGAACCACTGCGGCCTCCCGTCTAAATGCCCGCTGACCATCCCTTTACCGTTGCGTTGCAAAGTTGCCGGAACCCGGAGTCCCGCTGGCTGGCCGTTGGATTTCCTTCTTTTCTCTTAGCCAGGGCGGCGCTGTCGCCTGGGCAGCCCCCACTGTGCCCAAAGCTCTGCCCGTACCCCGGACCGGGCTCAGGCCTAGTTGGAGGCCTGCTTTGCCATGTGCTTTTTCCTTCCTGGGCCCCGTTCGCCCAATCCGTGTGTGTGAGGGCCGAGATCAGCCTTGTGTTCCCTGGCCCGCAGGAAGGCCTGCTTTGCTGTGCAGGTGGGGAGGGCTGATCCGGGGAGGGAAGTCTCAGCTCCTGGGGGACGCATGCTGCCCGTTAGTGCCAGCTTGATGCAGCAGCTGAGTGAACTTGTTTGTCACTGCAGACATTCTGAGTTGGCACGCGCTGGCTCCTGCCCTGCTTTTCAAGGAGAGCTGCGCCTGGGGGAGCTCCTGGAAGGGTCCCCGCTTCAAAATTCCAGAAGCAGGAACAGGAGCATCTGGGGCAGGCTGCTGGCTGGCCTCCCCTCCCCCTCCTACTCATGTGTCTCTCTTTGCCCCCAGCCTTCCTCTTTAGCTCCTCTCTCTTCCTCCCTTTCTCTTTCCCCTTATCCTTCTTTCCTTTCTTTCTCACTCCTGCCCACCTTCCTCTTCATCACTGCTCATCTCTCTCTGTTCTTTCCTCTCCTTTTTCCCTCCTTCCTTCCCTCTCCCTCCTGCCCATCTCCTCCTTTTTCTCTCTTCCTCTCCTGCCTTCTCTCCACCCTCTCTAGAGCCCTTTTCTTTCCCTCTCTTCCCTCTCCACCCCTGTGGGCTTTCCTTCTCTCTTTCTCTCTCTGTTTCTCTCTCTCTCTCTCTCCTTTTCTCTCTGTCTCTGTCTCTCTCATCTCTCTGTCTCTGTCTCATCTCTCTGTCTCTGTCTGTCTGTCTGTCTGTCTCTCCTCTTCCTCCCCCTCTTGCTCTCCAGCTCTCATCCTTATGTCTGCATGATGGGATTTGATTTACTCCTCTCTTGTTCTTCCCTGGCAGTGACAGAGTGGGCCGGGTGCCAAGGGCTGCCATCTCTGCCCTCCTGGTGTCTGGGTTCCCACTGGCCTCACCAGCTGGGGGAATCCTGATCTCTGCTGAAAGTGAATGAGCGTGTGTGTGTGTGTGTGTGTGTGTGTGTGTGTGTGTATGTTGTAGGTGGGGATAAGGGACCAACTCCCTCTTCAGCCTGCATTTGAGCTCCTGGGCCCTAGAACTCAAGGTCTCTGACTTTGGTCCATCCACAGAGGATTTCAGCCTACCCAATTTTAAGCGCCCCTCTTCCCTCCCACCTGAGCACAGTCTCCTTGCAAGGCTTAGTTTAGGAGCCCCACCTCCCTTCTAGTTTACCTGATAAGCTTCACTCTTACTTCTGTATACTCCCTCAGACTCCCCTGGTCTCCCCTGCTTTATGTGTGTGCTTTGGGGCCCAGCTCGAATGGCAGCTCTTTGAGGTCCAGCCTCATCTCCTTTTGCCTCAGGAAGCCCTTAAAGCCCTCCTCTTTGACTGCCAGACTCTGGGGAGTGGTGATATTGGCATTCAATGCCCAGCAGAGCAGACTCTTATGAGGAGGCTGGCTTCAGAGGGCCTTTAGTGATCATGGCACCTTTTCCCTTCCTAGGGCTGACCTGCCTTTCCCCCAGGCTTTAGGAGGAGCATCCCTAGGAGTTCCCAAAGGGCTACTCTGAAGAGATCTTAGAAAGGGGCACTTGAGACACTATTTCTCAAACACTTTCATTTTATAAAGAAGGAAATTGAGGCTCAGAAAAGCCAAGGATGCCCATTGAGGTAGCGAGAAGGTAGGCTCTCCATCTAAAACACCTTCCTTTACACCAGGTCCCTTCCTACCTACACCTGTCTATCCCTTTCTGTCTATACCACTCACTTTGCACGGCTATAGTAGCTTTTCATGATTGTCACTTTTCTATGGGTTTGAGCCTTAGCTCCTTTTTTCATCATGAGCATCCTGAGACCAGGGACCCAGTCTTCCTACAAACTTCAGTATGTGCCCATGGCAGGCCCTGACAATGCATGGGTGTGACTTAGCCTGGAGGATGATCCATTAAGGTATCATAAGCAGCTGGCAATGGGCAGGGCCAGTCAGGGGAGATCAGAGAGTGAGAGTAGGCTAAAGGGGCTCTTCTGGGAGCATGGTGTGATAACAAAAGTCTGACCACTTGGATTTAGGGCTACCTCAGTCACCTGTTCACAGCTCGATGTCCAGAAGATATCTTAAACTCAGTATGTCTGAAATAGAACTCATTATCTTCCTAAATCCTTCCCCCTTTCTTATTACTATCATGGCCATCACCATCTTGTCATCCCTCAGGCTCCCATCCTAGGAGTCATCCTGGACTCCTTCTTCTCATTTACCTCCAGATCCAATATGGTGCCAAGGCCAGTCAGTTTCACCTCTGCAGCATCTCTCATCAGTTTCACTTTTGTCAAGTTCACCTCTACAGCATCTTTCTTCAGTTTCACCTCTGCAGCATCTCCCATCAGTTTCACTTTTGTCGATTTCACCTCTACAGCATCTTTCATCAGTTTCATCTCTGTCGATTTCACTTCTGCAGCATCTTTCATCGGTTTCACTTTTGTCAAGTTCACCTCTACAGCATCTTTCATCAGTTTCACCTCTGTCGATTTCACCTCTACAGCATCTTTCATCAGTTTCATCTCTGTCAATTTCACTTCTGCACCATCTTTTGTTATTTTCACCTCTGCAGCATCTCTCATCAGTTTCACTTTTGTCAATTTCACTTCTACAGCATCTTTCATCAGTTTCACCTCTGTCAATTTCACTTCTGCAGCATCTTCCATCAGTTTCACCTCTGCAGCATCTTTCCTCAGTTCCATCTCTGCAGCATCTTTCCTCAGTTTCACCTCAGTTTCACCTCTGCAGCATCTTTCCTCAGTTTCACAGCTGTCAGTTTCACTTCTCCAGCATCTTTCATCCATTTCACCTTTGCAGCATCTTTTCTCAGTTTCAACTCTACAGCATCTTTCATCAGTTTCACCTCTGTCAGTTCCACTTCTGCAGCATCTTTCATCAGTTTCATTTGTCAGTCTCACCTCTCTGCAGCATCTTTCCTCAGTTTCACCTCTGCAGCATCTTTCATCCGTTTCACCTCTGCAGCATCTTTTTTTCAGTTTCAGCTCTGTCAGTTTCACCTCTGCAGCATCTTTCTTTAGTTTCACCTCTGTCAATTTCACCTCTGCAGCATTTTCCCTCAGTTTCATCTCTTGTCAGTTTCACTTCTGCAGCATCTCTCCAACAGGTCCTTCTCTCCCCTGACATTGCCCCCACCCTGGTGCAGACCCTCAGCACCTCACTCCTAGATTATTGCAGTAGCTGCCCAGTCTGCCTGCCTCAGGTCTCTCTCCACCCCAGTTTATCCTCCCTTTAGACCTAAAGTGAAGGTCTAATTGGCTCACCTCCTACTCAATAAACTGTTTATTGGCTCCTTATCACCTCCAGGAGCAAATACCAAACGCTCTGTTTGACATTTAAACTCTTAATAGCTGGTGCTTTCCTACCTTTCCAGTCTTCTTACACCTCACTCTGTCATCACGTACTTTTGGATTCAGTGACCCCAACCTTCTGACTGTTCCATGAACAAGACCCTTCATCTCTTAGCTCTGGATCATCTCCCACTTCTGAAATGCTCTCCCTTCTGTTCTCTGTCTGCTTCCTTTCTGGTTTTCTTCAAGTGTCAGCTAAAATCTCACCTTCTAGAGGAAGCCTTCTCCCTGAAGCCTACTGCCTGCCCTCTGGGATTATTTTCTATCCATCAGTCAAACAACAACTATCCTGTCTATAGCTTGTTTGATCATAACCATTCGCCAAGTGTCTCCCCCATGACTGGGAGCTCCTTCAAGACTGGCTTTTGCCTTTCTTTTTTTTCCCTGGTGTTCAGCACAGTGTCTGGAACACAATAGATGCTTAATAAATACTTGTTGCTGCCCTGACTGGCTGCTAGATGTTGGGTAAAGTCACTTCTCTATGAGCCTTGTTTATTCTTTTGTAAAATGAGGGGATTGTACTAAATCATAGAATTTTAGAGCAAAACCTCAGAACACCTCATGACATGTTGAACTTGTACAGAATCACATGACTGGTAAATGTCCAAGGCAGGATTTGACACAACATCCTGACTCCAAGACTAGCAGCCCCTGCCCCTATTGGACACCACCTGTCTGCTCCCTTCTTCTGAGGGGCTTCCTCCTGGGCAGCCTTTGGGTGCCCGGTGCAGTCTGGGTTGCTACATGAGGGCTGCCTGGGAGGATGGGAGAATATAGTATTGACCATTTCACGACTGGGAGCACGATCGATTGACACTCTGTGAGTTGAAGTGAAATGAAGACCAATATTTGCCCTGAACAAATAAGCCCCGGGATCGACCCGTAGCCAAGCGCAGGGCTGGTGGGGCACTGGCAAGGGGCGAGGCTGAGCCTCCGGGGCCGTTCCCGGGGCTAAGGGACCCAAGCCTCGGCCCCGAGGACTGGCGGCGGTCCCACGCCATCTCCAGGAGGCTGGAGGCCTGGGGATGGAGCTCAGGCCGGCCCAGGGAGGCAGAAAGTTCAGTCGTCTCCTTATCTCTGGGGCTACTGAACCCGTATATAAATTCCATCTTTATTGAGATTGAACACCCCCAAACAGACAGGAACGAGGTGATGCTACATACAGGCTAGAGAACCAGCAATCACATCAGGGGA
>JAJPUD010034203.1:687-10968 GCA_023553655.1 Myrmecobius fasciatus
TGGGTGTTGTATTTTGCCAAAAGCCTTTTCTGCATTTATTCAATTTATCATATGATTTCTGTTTGTTTTCTTATTGATATGGTCAAATATAGCAATAGTTTTCCTGATAGTAAATTATCCCTTCATTTCTGATTTAAATTCCACTTTATCATTTATATTATCCTGCTGATAAATTGTGGTTCTACTTTCACTATTATTTTATTTAAAATGTTTAAATCAATATTCGTTAGGGAGATTAGTCTAAATTTCTTTATTTTGGCTCTTCTTAGTTTAGGGATCTGTACCATATTTGTGTTGTAGAAGGAATTTGGCAGGAATGCTTCTTTATATTTTTTCAAAATAATTTACATAATATTAAAATTAATTGTTCTTTAAATATTTGCAAGAATTCACTGTAAATCCATCTGGCCCTGGAGTTTGTTTTTTTTTTTTCCTTCAGAAATACATTGATGACTTGTTCAATTTATTTTTTTTTCTAAACTGTGGCTATTTAAGTAACATTTCCTCTTCTGTTAAACTGGGAAATATACATTTGTGTAAACATTCAAACTTTTCAGTTAGATTGTCAGGCTTGCTGGCATACACTTGGGCAAAATAGCTCTTAATTATTGTTTTAATTTCTTCTTCCTTGGTGTTAATTTTACCCTTTTCATTATTTGATTCTGGTAATTTGTTTTTTCCTTCCTTTTCTAATCAAATTAACCAAAGGTTTATTGTTTTCTTCATTTTTTCTCATAAAACCAACCTTTAATTTAATTACTTCATTTTCTTGATTTCAATTTTATTAATCACTCTTTTGAGTTTCATAATTCTTTATATGGTATTTAATTTGGTGGTTAATTTGCTCTTTTTCTAGCTTTTTTTATTTGCATTATCTTATTCATTGATCTCTTCTTTCTCTATTTGAGTCATGTAACTAGAGATAAAAAAAATTTATTTTAATAATTGCTTTGGCTGCATCGCATTAGTTTTGGTATGCCATCTCATTATTGTCATTTTCTTGGATGAAATTATTGATTTTTTTGGGTTTCTTGTTTAATTCACTCATTCTTTTGAATTAAATTCTTTAATTTCTAATTGACTTTTAGTCTATCTTTTCTTGACTCTTTACTGAATATTTTTTACACTGTAGTCAGAAAAGGAAGAATTTACTATTTATGCTTTTCTGCACTTAATTGTAAGGCTTTTATTCCTTAGTGTATGATCAATTTTTCTGTAGGTACCATGTTCTGCTGAGAAAAAGGTATATATTCTTTCTGTCGTTATCCACTTTTCTGCAGAAGACTATAATATCTAAGTTTTTTTTAGGATTCTATTAACTTCCCTATTTTCTTTCTTCTTTATTTTGTAATTAAACTTATGTAATTCTGAGAAGGGGTAGTTGAGATTCCTCTACTACAATAGCTTTGCTGTCTATTTCTTCCTGTAACTGGCTTAAATTCTGTTCTAAGAATCTGGATAATGGGGCAGCTAAGTGGCACAGTGGATAGAGCACCAGCCTTGAAGTTAGGAGGACCTGAGTTCAAATCTGATTTCAGACCCTTAACACTTCCTAGCTGTGTGACCCTGGGCAAGTCATTTAACCCCAATTGCCTCAGCAAAAAAAAAAAAAAAAGAAAGAAAGAAAGAAAGAAAGAAAGAAAAAAAAAGAATCTGGATACACTCCTATTTGGTGCATATACATTTAGTATCAATATTACTTCATTGTCTATGGTATCATTTAACAATATGTAGTTTCCTTTCTCATCTCTTTTATTTAGATTTATTTTCAATTTTGCTTTATCTCTTTTAAATAGATTTATTTTCAATTTTGCTTTATCTGTGATCAGAATTGCTATCCCTCCTTTTTTCCTTTAGGCTGAAGCATAATAAATTGTGTTCCAGCCTTTTACCTTTATTCTGTATGTATCTCTGTGTTTTATATGTATTTCTTATAAACAACAAATTGTAGGATTCTGGTTTTTAATCTACTCTGCTATTTACTTCCCTTTTATACAAAAGTTCTTCCCATTCCTATTCACAGTTATGATTACCAGATCAGTATTTCCCTTCATCCTATTTTCTCCCCAATATATGCTTTTGTTCTCTCTTTTTACCCTGTCCCTCTTTAGGAATGTTTTATTTTTTAATCCACTCAGCTCTCATATTTCTTACCTTCTCTCAACCCTCTTCCCTTTTCTTATTCATTTTCCCCAGTTTTTCTGACTTCCCTTCTATTCTGCCCCTCCCTTTTCTTTCCTCTTTCTCCTCCTTTTTATAGGGTTAGATAAATCCCTTTACCCAATTGAAAGATTAAGTTATTCTTTCTTAGAACCAAAACTGATGAGATCAAGCTTTAGACAATACTCTCACTTCCTTCTTTCTCTCCATTGAAAAGGTTTTTTGACTTCTTCATGAGATCTAATTTGTCCAATTAAACCTCCCCTTTTCTCTTTTTTTCGGTACAGACCTGTTCCCATTCCTTAATGTCTTTTTCTTTGATATCATCACATCAGATTTCATTCACCACCACACTCTCCAGCCATGTTAAGGCCCACTCTGTCTTTTCCAGAGATAGATACAATTCTTAAAAGTTACAGATATTCTATGTAGGGATTTAAATAGTTTAACCTTTAAATAATATATATTTCCCCTATTTACCTTTCTATGCTTCTCTTGAGTCCTGTGTATGTAGATTAAATTTTCTGTTTAGTTTTTTTTTTTTTTTTAACAAAAAATGATTGAAACTCTTCTTCATTGAAGTTCTGTTGCCTGTACTGACAAATGATTCTGAGTCTTGCTGGGTAGTTAACTCCTGGTTTTAGCCCTAGGTTTGTCTTCCAGAATATGATATTCCAAGCTGTCTGATTATTGTAGAAGCTTTCTGATCCTGGGTAATTCAAACTGTTGCTACTTGATATTTAACTTGTTTCTGTAGGGTAGTTTGCATTATTTTTTCCTTGAGATTGCAGTTCTGGAATTTCACAAAAAAATGTTCCTTTGGGGATCTCTTTCTGAAAGTGATCAATGGATGCTTTCAATGAGTTTCTCTCTGTGTTTCTAGAAAATCAGAGCTGTTTTCCTTAATGATCTAAGAATAATATTTTTTTTTGGTCATGACCTTCAGGTAGGCTCATAATTTTTAAATAGTCTCTTCTGGATCTATTTTCCAGGTCAACTGTTTTTCCAATAAGGTATTTCATATTTTCTTACATGTTTTCACTATTTTTAGTTTGATTGATTCTTGCTCTCTCATTTAGCTTCCATTCACCCCATTCTAGTTTTTAATATGTGATTTTCTTCAGTATAGTTTTTGTATGTCTTTTTCGATTTGGTTAATTCTACTTTTAAAGGTCTTGTTTTCTTCAGTGGATTTTTTTTTTGCATTTGGTCAATTGTATTTTTTAAAAGAGTTGTTTTCTTTAGTAATTTTTCCCCTTCCTTTTCTAACCTGTTGACTCTCTTTTCCATACCTTTCATTTCTTTTCTCATCTTGTCTTCTCCCTCTCTTACTTGCCTTTTAAAATATTTTATTAGCACTTCTAAGAAGCCTCGTTAGACTTGATACCAATTTATATCACTCTGAGATTTATGCAGTGGATATTTGGTCCTCATCTGAGTTGGTTTTTGTTCTTCCCTGTCCCCACAGTAGCTTTCAATGGTCAAGGTTGTTTTCTGCTTCTTGTTCATTTTCTTTCTTTTTCTTTTGGTATTTCCTCTTTTATTTTTACTTTTATGGTCAAGCTCTGCTCTTGGGATGTAGGGTGCAATGTCCCAAGCTGCCTGCACACCTCTGAGCTGTAGTTCTTAACACAGGACCCCTTGTGTTTACAGGGGGTAGTCTTGCCTGATCTTTTCAAGAAAAAATTTGCTTTCCCATATTTTGCTTTCTGAGATGAGACTGGAGACTGACCCACTAATCTGCTCCTCTACTGAGCCAGGACAGCGACTCTTGGTTGCTGAATTGCTGTGAATGAGACCCTCTCTCAAATTTTCCCAGAGTTTGTCTGAGCTGAGCTAGAACATCATTTCACCTCAATGAGACTGATCTTTCTTGAAATGTTTCCAATCTGTCTTGTGCTGGAGACTGGTCTCATTTCATCAAACACTGTTCAGATGCTTAATTTCATGTGGTTTTCAAGGGAATATGGGAGAGCTCAAGGACCTTCCTGGCTTTATTCTGCCATCTTGACTCCATCCCAAGAAGTCTCCAAAAATATCTTGACACACACCTTTATATCAAATGATGAATATTTATATTCCATTTTGTTCTATTCCCTTAAACAGTGGATGAATTAAAATGATTCTAACTTTTAGGTGGTCTCTTTAATAGGTGTGACACTTATATAAGACTTTAAGATGTGCAGAGTAGTTTTAAAGGCTTTATTAGGTACACACAAGAGCCCTTGAAGGAGTTGGTATAATATTCTCCCTTTCAAGATGAGTAAACTGAGGCTCAGTGAAGTTAAAAAGTTGGCAGGAATCATGCAGATAATCTGAGGCAGTATTTAAATAAAACTTTTTTTTTGTTTTTTTCTGATTTCAAAACTACCGTTATAAGTTTATTATGCTCTATTTATTTTTATTAAAGCTATTCATTTATATGCTCTATCTATAATTTACTTTTCTTGATTATCCTAGTGCAATATTTTTAAAAAACCTATGTAAGTAGTAAATAAATATAATTATGCTATTTCACATTTTAATTAGTTACTTAACAATGACTAGAAATATAAATATCAAATAAAGCCTTTTCTAAAATAGATGAAACAAACTAGTAACAGATTGGCAGACTTTTTCTTAGTGTGTTTTGTCTTTTGTTTATGAATTTAGCTATGTTTTTACCATGTGATGCATGTGCTATGATAAAATTGTGCTGTGATGAAATTGCAGACTTGGTTGATGACAGCTTAAATAATGATTACTGTGAGGAAAAATATATCTTTTATCTGTATTCTTTAGAAATATCAAATACAGATCTTTTCATGATAAATTATTTTTTAAAACTACTTCATAATTTCCTTTTTTGGTACTACCTGTTTTGTTTTAAAAATTCCCTCACTCAATGGTATGTGCAGCTTTGTTATAATCTCATTCAATGAATAGAGCCTACTTCTGCATGAGTTGCAATTCTCTCCAAATTCAAAGGGAAATAGGTTTTTCTTACCCTTTTTTTGATGGAATGAATACAATGTATCCAAGGGACTGGAGGCAAAACTTTTCTTTGATAAAGAACTCTTATTTATATCAATTATAAGGATGAGCAGAATGAATTAATAGGACATTATTTAAAAGAAAAAATATTCTAAGCATAAAGTGACAATAAAAATAAAGTCATCACAGTGAGCTAGGACAGAGTAGATTGCTGGTCATTATCCAGTTGCTCAATTTTCATAGTAGAAAATAAAAAGAATAATTTATCCCTTAAATGGATTATTTGTTAGGCCCCCAATTTTTACTTTGGGTTTTTAAACCCAATTTTGCTGTTGTGTCTATTTTCTCTCTTTTCCTTTCAATATTATACTTGCTCTTCAAACCACTATCAGTACATTTGTTTCTCTAGCTCCTGGTCACACACTTAGAGTACCTCAAACTTAGAAGGAATCTCAATATTGTCTGAATGACCATCTTTGCTACAAGTAATCAGTCACTCAGCTTTTCTTTGAAAATCCCCAGGGAGAGATTGTTGAGTATATTGTGAGTCAAATCAAAGGTTTTGATTTTATAAAGCCGAAATTGGTAACAATTTTTTTTTCTTACATTAAGCCTAATTTTCCTCTTTGGCATTTTCATCTATATATTACTCCTCTTTCTTTCCAAAGGGACAAAGCAGAACAAAATTGAAGTCTCTTTTATGTGACATTCCTTAAATCCTTAAAGACAGTTGGCATGACTCTCCTGTCCTCTTTTCTCCAGAATAAATATTCTTAGACCTTTTAAGTGACCCAAATATAATACATGCTGTAATTCCCTCACTGATGATGATTATCTTGTTCTATATTGTTGTTGTTGTTCCTCTTTATTTATTCAGTCATATCTACCTCTTCAAAACTTCATAGAGAATGGTGTCTATGGGATTTTCTTGGCAAAGATACTATGCTGATTTGCTATCTCTTTTCCCAACGGATTTTTGGAGTATATGGGGTATTTAGGAGGACTAGCACCTCTGGTGTGAGATCTTTATTTATTCTAAAAATCCTTTTCCTGTTCCATAATATTTTCTTTCTGTATTTGAGTGCTACAAGGTAAAGAATGGGGGAGGGTATTCTGGGAAGATGGTGGAGTAGGTCAGTAAATGTCAACACTCCAGATTTACACACACACACACACACACACACACACACACATACACAAATAATAATAATTTGTGCCTCAAGCCAAACATAGACTAGTGAAAAATCAAGGGGTCCTTCTGGCACAACCCAAGAAAATCCAAAGAAAGACCCCAGGCTCAGGATTAAACCAGTGTGAAGTGCAAACACTTCCAGGCTATCCCCCCAGAAATACCAAGTGGGGATTTTTTGTTTGTTTTGTTGGAGCCTCAGCAGGAACCACAGGAACTTTCACTATCACAACAGTATAGGAGGTCTGAGTTTGGGAAGACAGAAGGAACCTCTGCTGATTAGGAACATCAGGCCCGATTCTACTACAGGGATGCAGCCTTGATTGAGAAAGAACCAGCATACCAGGTGAGTGCAGAGGCGATAAGGCAAAATTGAGGCTAGCTTCAGGCACTTGAAGGAATGTGAAACTTCTGATTTAGGATTCCTAGTCAAAGGGAAGAGTTGAAGTGAAACTAGAGACATCACCCCTACCCTATGATTAGAGGTACTTACACTAACACTTCTCATTTAAAAAAGTGAACCAGCAAAGAAAGAAATCAACCTTAGAAACTTACGATGGGAACCAAAAAGATTGGGGTTCATCTTCAGAGAAGGACACTGAAGAAAATTAGCTTCTTCTACCACAAAGAGTAATTTTAAATTGCTCCCTTGCCCAGGGAGAATTTATATAGGAATCCATAAGAGAATTTAAATCAAATGAGACATTAAAGAAAAATTAAAACCAAAATAAAATAAAAACTATCCAAGAAAACCAAGATTATGAAAAAAAGTTAACAACTAGAAAAGGAGAAAAAAAGTTTAAAAATGAAAATAATTCCTTGAAAATAAGAATTGAACAAGAGGAAGCTCTAAGAGACCAAGAAATTATAAAATAGAATATAAAGAATGAAAAAAATAGAACAGGATGTGAAACATATTTTTTTAAAAAGCAACAGATCTGGAAAGCAAATAAAGAAGGGAAATACAGAAAAATTGGAATATATTAAAAGGGGGGCCAAAAAAAAAAAGAACTTTAGAAAATTAATGCAAAAAATAATCCAAGAAAATTGTCCTGTAGTGATAGAATGAAGGGAAAGTAGAAATAGATAAAAATATACTGAATACCACCTCAAAGAGATCCTTTGTATAAAACACATAGGAAAATTATTGCCAAATTTAGAAACCCCCCAGAGCAAAGAGAACATTTTGCAAGAAACAAGAGAAAAAACAATTTAAATATGCTGGAGCTATAGTTAGAATTGTACCGGATTTTGCAGCAGTCATAATAGAAGACTGCAGGTCCTGAAATTATATATACTGGCAATCAAAAGAACTGATCCTGCAACCAAAATTATCATTTTCAGGAAAATTATCCATAATATTAAATAAAAAAGAGCATTCAACAACCTTGAATATTTTGGGTACTTACTTTTAACCAAATCCAAACTCAATAGGCAAGTTAACATATAAGTGACTCTCCAAGATTCATTTCAAGGAACTTAACATGGAAAAATTGTTTATGTTTTTTACATGGAAATGTATGCCACATGTTTAAAATTGAAATCATTAACTGGGTAGCTTAAAAGAAAGATTTGTACAAATAAGGTTCAGAAGAAGAATAAATACATAGGCATTTGATGGGGGAATAGGATTTGTAATTTTTAAAAACCTACTTACATCAGGAATGGTTTAAAAAGGCAATACTAAATTTGTACTGTGAAGTTTGTAGTGCCATATAAAGGCTATAATTAGCAAGGATAAGAAAGAAGAAATATACTCAAACAGTACAACAAGGAGAATGACTAGAATATATTAGAAAAAAAAAGTATGGTTGGTAATCATTGATCTTAGACAAAGTCAAAATTAAAATGTTAATCAAGAGAGCATCTACATTATGTCAGCCACACTAATATTGTATTAGATGCATTGAGCCATATGGGTATTCACATACATACACATGTACACAGATATATGTATATATTTATGTATTTATGTGCATATGTTTGAGTATATATAGATATGTATACATGTAACTCTTGGTTTGTTTGTATGTATATAGATACATGCATTTTGTGTGTGGATATGTTGTTTGTTGTGAATATATATCTTTGTGGAAAGGATGGATGTCTCTGTTTATGTATATGTGTGAATTTCTTAATTATAGCCTGTTTGGGGAGGTGCGGAGAGAAAAATGGGGGGAAAGCAATAAAGTAAAAAAAATGTGCAGCAGAGAACAAGAAAACAAACTATAAAGAAGCAAAGAAAAGATGAACATATAAATATAATTTCTCCTATTATTATATATTCCATCTTATACTGGAAATTTGTTTTGTATTTTGTATTTTCCCTGAGATTCTGCTGGACACATGACAACGTTCTGTTCTGTTTTATTTTCTTTTTTTGCTATTCTTTTTTCTATTACACAGTTAAAAAAAAATGAATGGGTTGGTATCTATACCTACAATGTCAGCTACTGCTGTTTCAGTACAGTTTTCTCATTGTCAAGGCCAGATAACTCCCAGCATAGAAAAGTACTTTTCAGAATTGCAAAGAGGAAAGTGTAATATGTTCATATTAATCATAGCAAAAGCAATAGTATTTTCATTCTCAGCTGCTAGAGATCAGTTGTCTGTACTGTTCAACTCATAACTAACCAGACAAAATTTGTCCAAGAATCAACTATGTTTCCATAAGTATCATCCTTATTTCTTTTCTAAGACTAAAGAAAAAAAATAGAACAATAAGATTTCATATTGTTTGTAAATCTTAAAATGCTATATAAATTTGACTGCATCTGGTATATTAAACTGATTTCAAACTGCAATTTCAATTCAAGTCAGAAATGTATATCAAGATGCAAAATCAGAACTCAATAATAGTAGTGGTGGTACTGGTAATGGTGCTACTGCTGATGATATTGGTGGTCCTGGAGATAGTAGTGATAACAACAGTATCTAGAATTTATGCCATGCTTTAAGATATGCAGAACACTTTATATAGTTTTTTTCTTAATTGATCATCACAACAACCATGTAAAGTGGGAATATAGGTATCAACATCATCATCATCATTTTCCAAATGAAAAAATGAAGCACAAACAAAGTTGCTCATGGCTATGTAATTAGTTGGTTAATTAGTTAGCAGATGTAAATAGATATCTTCCTTGATTCTACATCCAATACTCTATCAACTATGTAACCTTTCAATAAGATCAAGTGTAAATTTCAATACTTCTATATGTTTCATATTAACCCACTTTAAGTCAAAGTTATAAAGAATGAAAAAATCTGTTTTGGCAATCTCTATATTCATATATTTAATTGCATTTGTGCATGTACAACCCATGCAAAATAAAAGTCATGCCAGCTTCCACTAGAATACTTTAAAAGACTTCCTCACCCAAATACATCATGCTACATAGATGGTTTTATGAAAATTTTTACTTATTAAACTCACACACAAATAGTATAAGGTCTTAGAGAGACAATGCACTTAGTCCCACCTTTTGTAATTCTTTCTCTTACATAATAGCAATTAGCTTACAAATAGCAATTCAGTTTCTAATGTTAAAAACTTCTAATTTTTATATATCAACCTCTCAAGGCAGAGTAGCTGTGCCACAAAGGTGAAATTTAGATAAAGAAGTATACACTAATGAATTAATATGTAAAAACTGGATAGAGAAAAATAAATTAGGGTCTATTCCTTCCCTTTTAGGTTGGACAGTTATAATTTGAAAAAAGATATTTTGGAGATTTTTAAGGAGGGAAAGGGACCCACATGTGCAAAACTGTTTGTGGCAGCCCTTTTTGTAGTGGCAAGAAACTGGAAATTGAAAAGATGCCCATCAATTGGAGAATGGCTGAATAAATTATGGTATATGAATGTTATGGAATATTATTGTTCTGTAAGAAATGACCAACAGGAGGATTTCAGAGAGGATTGGAGAGATTTGCATGAACTGATGCTGAGTGAAATC
>JAJPUD010034204.1:0-10968 GCA_023553655.1 Myrmecobius fasciatus
ATGAATGTTATGGAATATTATTGCTCTGTAAGAAACGACCAGCAGGATGATTTCAGAGAGGCCTGGAGGGACCTGCTTGAACTGATGCTGAGTGAAACGAGCAGAACCAGGAGATCATCATACATGGCAACAACAGTATTACATGATGATCAATTCTGATGGACATGGCTCTCTGCAACAAAGAATTGTCTCAAACCAGTTTAAATTGTTCAATGAAGAAAACCATATACACCCAGAGAGAGGGATATGAAATATGGACCACAACATAACATTTTCATGATCTCTATTGACATTTGCTTGCATTGTGTTGCCTTTCTCTGATTCTTTTTTTTTCTTGTAGATAGGATTTTTCTTGCATAACTTCTCAAGCATTTCAACATTATTAACATGTAGTGGACTTCCTGCCATCTAGGGGAGGGGAGGGGACTGGGGGTAAAATTTGTAATGGAAAGCTTTGTAAAGATCAATGTTGGGAAACTACCCATATACATGTCATACAAATAAAAAGCTTTAAATAAAAAAAAATTTTAAAAAAAAGCTGCTTTAGTCACTTATGACTGGGCAAATCACTTAATTTCTGTCAATTTCAATATTTTCATCTGTAAGATATAGATAATTATAGCACACATTGGGTGGTTGTGAGCATCATGAATTTGTATATAAGCATACATGCATATCTCACTCTGAAAATCTTGAGCATTATATAAATGTTAGCTACTGTTATTATTGCTATTGTTATCATAAATAAAAATTATTTATTGAGATATTTTTGTCTATCTCCCAAATTCCATGCTCAAAAGCTGAAAGATTCTTATATTTCCTTCATAGACTTCTCACTGTCATTAAAAAAATGGTAGCCACCTTTGAGTATAGCTCACTTCTGTATTCTCATGAAGAAATACATAAAAAGGTATTAAATAAACTAAGCTTCCTTTTCCTTAAGTAAACATCAGTATTTCTTCCTCTATTTCCCTGAATTAGTTTATATAGCTTGTCAAAAGCACCATGGGATTTTAATTGCTTCTTTCTGACTATTACTGAAAAAAGAACTTTGCCTAAGATACTCCTGCTATATCAGCGTATTTGTCCCCAAAGGTTACACAAATGATTAGGTAATTTGGCTGAGCTTGGAATCTAGGGATAATAAGCAAATATATGGTAGAAAGCTAGATTTGGGGAGTGGCTGCTTCAAAGGGCATCTCTTCATTCAGTAGCACTTAACACTTTCTCTGGTAAGCATGATACAATACACACCATCTTCTTCCCCAGCCCTTTGTGGTATAATGGCAGACTCTACATCCTTGAGTCCGACATTGAATGCTCCACACTCTGAGGGATGCTTCTGAAATGAGCATCTTGTGACAAATGAAGGGCATATGATAATGAATGTGTCATTATATTTGAATGTCTGGGATCACATTATCATTTCACAACATGAAGTCCATCGTTTGGAGCAGAATGGATGCTTAACTCAGGCATCCTTTGCAATCAACAGCACTAAGTGTCTTGGGATGACGTGTAGATTGTGATGAATAATAACCCTGGTTCAGGGCTATTTGGTAGAAAGGACATTTAATTCCAAGGAACTCAAATATATAAAGCTTGGGTTCCTTGGACATTTGCCATATACTCGTCAGTAGCTCTTAGGGATTAAATGTCCCCCACCCTCCAAACCTGATTTAATTTGGCTCCAATCAGGGTTACTATTCATAACACGATGTACCATATGGCAACCAGCATGGTAACTTCATCCTTTCTTTTTAAGATTTATTTAATGTTAACATTGCCGAGCAGTCTAGCAGGTGCAAAGCCAAATGCAGACTTTGCATTTTGACTTTGTTTTGTGATTCCACAGAACAATCTCTGGTCTATCCATTTTGCTTACTTGTTATAGAGAACAAGGTCTGGGCGCCAGATATTTTCAGATGGAATGTGAATTTTTTTCAAGCCACCATAATCTTCGGGATTCCATTTTAAATTGTAATCTATCCATTGCTAAAGAAGAAGAAATTTAGTCAGTTGAAACACTGCTCACAGTAGTACAAATGAATCTAATGTTGACAAAAGCTATAGATGGCCACTTTTCATTCAAACACTGTGCTTCTGTAAGGAAGAGTTTGAATAAGAATTCACTTTTCACTTTAAGAATTTAGAATAGCAAACAACAATATCAAAAGAATACTGAGTAATTATTCATCCTTTTGAGGACATAACAGGTCCAAAGACAAACTCAATATCAATGATCAGTGAGCTTAAATAGCATATGATAACATAAAAGTATGGATTTGAAGAAGCAAGACATTTCTTATGAATAAAGGCCCTTGGGAAAACCTAAAGTGATCACTGGAGAGAAGAAAGGGAATCTTTTTCTTATGAGACTCTTTAATATGGTTTATTACTGACCGAGGATAATTTCAATTAGTGTACCCTAACTTACAGATGGAGAGTTGCCATTCCCAAGAAAGTAGGAGAGGAGTTTAATATTTCTGAGATAGAAATCAAAAGGATTCTTAGAAACCTAAACTATTACATCAATGATCTATAAGAATTATCCAACTCAGCTATTACATCTCATATTGAAAAAATAAACTCACCTTTTTAACCTTAATGAATAGCTACAATTTGAAATATTGGTCCAGAAAAGATGTAGCAGTAACTCTAAGGCTATTGTATGTATGTAGAGATCAGTGGAAAAATCCATTACCCAGTGATGAAAATAAGTCATATAAAAGTTTGGGCCCCAAATTCCTATTTTTCTTACACTCAATTCTTTTCACCAAATTGCCTTTCTTTGATCCCAAGTGAATTTTCTGTATTGAATGATAACACAAATTCTTTCTGGATTACCTGCTTCAGACGAACATTAGTGGTTACAATTTGATTTACTTCATCCTAAGGGAAAAAAAAGGAATAGCCATTATTTTAGGAGGGGAAATGGACAGGGTAAAGGGGAAGAAGAAGGGATAATCCATTCCTGAGAATATGTTCAATGTGTAAGTGTTCCTGTTATCGAGGCTTCATACCACGTTGATGAGCTGAATCAGCTGCAGACCCACAGTGACCTCCACTGTTTGCCGGTGGTCTTCCACTGGCCTCACCACACTGTTGTAGTTTTCAAATAACTTTGCAACCAGACGGGTTTCATGTTCAGAACCGAGGATGAGACCAGCTGCCAAAAGCAAAGACACACTGTCAGATTCCTCCTGACCATTGTATCGACATGGGTAATTGATGTGCAACTCACTAATGGAATAGCATGCCAGCAGTCTTGCTAAAATGATCCATAATGAGGCTATTTACTGCCTTAAACTCTCTAAGCACAGCTGCTAGGGTAGTCACTTCCCAGGCAGCAGAACTTAGTGTGGGAATTTAACACTTGTCTTATGGACAGGTGACATTTCTTAATAAGGGAGTCAAACAGAGCTGGCTTCCCAATATGCAGGATTGCTAGGATCAAAAGTGAAAGTCAGTTTCATTATTCTCTAATTAAACCAGTCAAATTAAAAAGCATTTACTAAGAACTCACTATGTGCCAGACACTGTGCTAAACCCTGGGGATACACAAAATGGCAAAAAACAAACAAACACTCCCCCCCACCAAAAACAAATCCCAAACCCAAAACAAACAAACAAAATCTTTCCCTGTCCTCAAGAACCTCACAATCTAATGATGGAGGAAACATGAAAATAACTATTTGCTAACTATAACTATAAATATCTATATATGTATAAAATTATATTTGCATAATTAAATATAGTCCCAAAGACAAATAATTTAATAAATTATATTTTTAAAAATTATAATTTTAAATAAAATATAATAATTAAATATAATCCCATATGTGCTGAAAGAATTTACTAGAATTAAGAAATCTAGGATGACATTTAGGTTGTGAACATGGGTCCATGGGAGGATGATGGTCCCCTCAAAAGCAGTAGGAAAATTTGGAAGGGGAAAGCATGGTGGGGCATGGGGAGTGAGGAAAAAAAATTTAGATTTAGACTTGTTGAGTTTAACATTTCTACAAGCTATCCAATTTGATATATTTAATAGGTAATTGGAGATGTAAGGCTACAAGTCAGAAAAAGATCTGAGAATCATCTGCATGGAGATGATTATTGAATCCATTGGAGATGAAGAGATCATCAAATGAAATAGTATAATAGGAGAAGAGAAGAGAACCCAGAGTGACCTTAGGGGCTACTACATGTTAAGCAGGTATAACGTGGATAAAGATGCAGCAAAAGAAGATGAAGGAGGAGTGGTTAAATACATAGGAAGAAAACCAGGAGAGAGCAATGTCTCAAAAATCTAGAGAGAAAAGTCACAAGGAGAAGAGGATGATGGATAGTGTTAAAGGTTGCATAGAGGTAAAAAAATGAGGACTGAGAAAAGTCATGTTAATATGTCAATTAAAATATCATCAGTAGCTTCAGAGTGAAGTTTCAATTAAATAATGAGGTCAAAAGACATACTGTAGAGAGTGAGAAGAATGAGAGGAAAGGAAGGAGAGATAGCAATATTAGTTGGCTTTCTTGAGGAATGTAGTTACAAAACAGGCATATGATCACAACTTGCAGAAATGGACAGATCAAGGGAGAATTTTTTTAAGAATGGGAAAGACAGAGTGTTTTTTATAGGCATCATTAGACAAGGAAAGATTGAAGATCAGTAAGAATGGGCATAATAAAAGGGACAATTTTCTAGAGAAGATGGGATCTAATGGTATCACATGTGCTTGTATAAGCATTTGTCTGGAGAAGTGATATCTCTTCACGTGGGACTGGGGTGAAGGAGGAGATGGCAGGGGAAGACAACTGAGAGATGTGAGATGAGTAGAAGGAGAGAGGAGAAAGCTCTTAAGACATTGTAAAATCCTGAATATGGCTTTGCTGTTAATTATTGTGTTATTTCAAATTTTGAGGACTCTGATTTCATCATGGACTATGACCTTTACCAATGTAAACCATCATGTTTTCAGAGATGCTCTGACTGAACAATTTCATTGTGAAGTTACCAGCTTTTCAGTAATGAAAGTCTATTTTCCTTTAGGCTAGTCTATAGATGACACATTTGTATGCTGTAAAATTCAGATCTAAAGTCTTTACAGTATGGTAGGAGCTTTCAGAGTTTGTGCTCCACTGGAAGAGCCTTAAGGTCCTAGAGTAATCTCTTAGACATGGAAAAGAATTAAAACAGGAGTTTGCTAGAGGTTGCTCTGTCACAGAAAACAAAATTTCTTTAAGGCATCCCATATTATAATGAAAGTTAATACATATGTGTTTTACTGGCATGGGTTTCAGAGCTCCTTTTTGAAGCATAATTGATGACAAAGGACCTTATTAGAGTACACTTGGTTTTATAGATTCATCCTATTTAGTCTTAAAAAAGCCAGAACTCTAATATTTGGGATCACATGTACAATCTAGTCAATGCATCCTCATCTGTAAAATAGAGGTAAAAATTCCTCAGATGGTATAATGAAAGTAAAATGTTTTGCAAATCTTAAGGCATTATACAAAATTCAATTGTTTTGTTGTTATTCATAGAAGCAAAATGGGCATATCTTCTTTACCAAGGTCTTGAACTATCTGCATAAACAGATGTCCATCTAATTTAGGAGACTGAGTCTGGGCACTCCATGGATCCTTGAAAGCTTTTGTGGATTAGGACACATAATGTCTTCATTGTCTGGGACAGACATCTGCTTTCTCAAACATTTAAATTATCTTTCAACTTGATTCTCTTGCTTTTTGAGGCTTTACTTTTCTCTTTAGCCTACTCTTTATTGAATCATGTCATGTTTCACACTGACTAAAACATTGCTTCTTCAGAGCATGGAGAGCCTAGATAGCGGCTTGCATGTATACAATCTGCTGTAAGGAAAGTAGTTAAGCTCTTATGGATGGAGGCATTATCCATTCCTTCCTTACTGATTTGTTTAGCTATGTAACAAAGTACAGTAGTATATTGCTTCATAGGTATAATAATAGCTAACATTTATGTAGTGCTTACTATGTACCAGGCACTATGCTAAGCTTTGTTTATTACAAGTCTTATGTCAAAGTTCCTGGGGGCGGAGCCAAGATGGCGGAGTGAAAAGGTGACTTTCTGCCTCTCCTCCGATCTTCTCTCAAATCAACAATAAAATAAGCCTCTGAACTGATCTTCAAGTCAACGAACTCAGAAATATTTGGGCACGGCTCTCTGGAGAACTTCATATCAGGTTAGTCGGATTCGGACAGAGAGATAAATAGACGACTCCTGTGTAGGCCGGAAGTGAGGGTGGGACTCAGCTCAGCTCATCGTGGCAGAAATTCCAAACTCCAAACTCCAAATTCCAAACACCTGGAGTTTATCTGAGGCACTCGGGACACTCTGCCCTGATTGGGGGCAGGTGTTCTGGCAGACTTGCCTTGTTTAAGGAGTAATTCGGACTTAGTCCTAGCCCCCACCTGCCCAGCACCTTAAGTCAACTCGCCGAAGTGCCCCAGGGCAAAGCTTTTCAGCCACCGGTTTTTTTCCCTACCTTAAAGAGATATCCAAGCTGTCTAAAAAAATGAAGAAGCAAAAAAGAGCTCTCACCATAGACAGCTTTTATAAAGAGAAAGAAGTGATCACCCCAGATCCAGAAGTTCCTTTAGACAAAACTCCAGAGAAAATCAGCAAGGACCATCACTTGTCCCCTTTTCAAAAGGCCTTTCTGGAAGATTGCATAAAGAACCTCAAAAGAGAGCTGGAGGATAAATGGGAAAATAAACTGAAATCAGTGCAAGAAGGATACAATATCTTGCAAGAAGGGTATGATGCCCTGCAAAAGAGATATGAAAAAGACACCAATTTATTGAAAAATAAAATTAGTGAAGTGGAAAAAGAGTGCAATGAACAAATTGGCCAGTTACAAAAGGAGCTTAAAAAGGTAACTGAAGAAAACAACACTTTAAAAATAAGAATTGAACAAATGCAAGTGAATGACTCAATAAGACTTCAAGAATCAGTCAAACAAAAACAAAAGAATGAAAAATTAGAAGAAAATATGAAATATCTCCTAGGAAAAACAACTGACTTGGAAAATAGATCTAGGAGAGACAATCTAAGGATTATAGGACTTCCTGAAAGCCATGATGAAAAAAAGAATCTAAACACTATCTTCCAGGAAATCCTGAAAGAAAACTGCCCTGAGATTGTAGAATCAAAGGGCAAAATCACCACTGAAAGAATTCACCGATCACCTCCTGAAAGAGACCCCAAAATTAAGACCCCAAGGAATATCGTGGCTAAATTTCAGGACTATAGCACCAAGGAACAGATTCTGCTAGCAGCTAGAAAGAAACAATTCAAATACCATGGATCAATAATTAGAATCACACAGGATCTGTCAGCCTCCACACTGAAGGATCGAAGGGCCTGGAACCAGATATTCCGAAGGGCAAAGGAACTTGGATTACAACCAAGAATAACCTATCCAGCTAGAATGAACATTATCCTTCAGGGAAGAAGATGGTCATTCAATGATATAGCTGAATTTCACCTATTTCTAATGAAAAGACCGGATCTGAACAAAAAATTCGACACCCAAACACAGAACTCAAGGGATGCATAAAAAGGTAAAAAGGAAAGGACTCTTGAGAACTTTATTTTTACTAGGGGGATACTTTAAGTGTGGGGGTATAATTAACTAGATATTACTTTGATAATATGAAAAAGAGAACTAGAGGGGAAAAGGTTGTCATACTGGGGAAAAGAGGGAAAAAGTGGTAAAATAAGATCTAAAAGAAAAGGAGGTAAAAAAAAGGTAAAATCACTTGAAGAGGCAAAGAAAATCTAATATAATTGAGAGAAAGAGGGGAGGGAGATGAGCATTGTGTAAATCTTACTCTCATCAGGTTGGGCTCTAAAAGTGTATATCAGAGATTTGATTTCACATAGAAATTTGTCTATTGCTAGAGGGAAGTGGGAGGGAAAGGAGGAAAAGTAAGGGACAAACTAATAAAAGGGAAAATAGAAGAATCAGGGGAAAGGAGTAAAAACAGGGGGAGGGGATCTAAAGGGTGGAGTATTGTGTGGGGGAGGGGGTCATCAAAAGCAAAGTATTGAGGAGGGGGGAAGGGAGAAAGAGGAAAGGAAAGGGGAAAACATAACTTGGGTAAATAAGATGGCAGGAAATAAAGAATTAGTTATTCTAACTGTGAATGTGAATGGGATGAACTCTCCCATAAAGTGGAAGCGGATATCAGACTGGATTAAAAACCAGAATCCCACAATATGTTGTCTACAAGAAACACATCTAAAACATAGTGACACATATAGGATGAAGGTAAACGGTTGGAGCAGAAAATATTATGCTTCGGGTGAACAAAAAAAAAGCAGGGGTAGCAATCCTTATCTCAGATCAAGTAAAAGCCAAGATAGATCTAATCAAAAGAGATAAGGAAGGAAACTATATTTTATTAAAGGGTACCATAGATAATGTAGCAATATCTATACTAAATATATATGCACCAAGTGCAATAGCACACAAATTCCTAGGGGAGAAATTAAGAGAGATGCAAGAAGAAATAGACAGCCAAATGATACTAGTGGGGGATCTCAACCTTGCTCTCTCAGAATTAGATAAATCAAACTACAAAATAAACAAGAAAGAAACTAGGGAGATAAACCAATTGTTAGAAAAGTTAGGTATGATAGATCTATGGAGAAAGTTGAATGGAGACAGTAGAGAGTTTACTTTTTTCTCAGCAGTCCATGGAACCTATACAAAAATTGACCATATATTAGGGCATAAAAACCTTAAAATCAAATGCAGAAAGGCAGAAATAGTAAATGCATCCTTTTCAGATCATGATGCAATAAAAATCACATGCAATATAAGGCCAGGAGAAAATAAACCAAAAATTAATTGGAAATTAAATAATCTAATCCTGAAGAATGAATGGGTGAAAGAGCAAATCATAGATACAATCAGTAATTTCATCCAGGAGAATGACAATAAGGAGACAACATACCAAAATTTGTGGGATACGGCCAAAGTGGTTATAAGGGGCAATTTTATATCTCTAGATGCTTACTTGCATAAAATAGAGAAAGAAAAGATCAACGTATTGGGTTTATTATTAAAAAAAACTAGAAAAAGAACAAATTAAAAATCCTCAATTAAATACCAAATTGGAAATTCTAAAAGTAAAAGGAGAAATTAATAAAATTGAAAATAAGAAAACTATTGAATTAATAAATAAAACTAAGAGTTGGTTCTATAAAAAAACTAACAAAATAGATAAGCCTTTAGTTAATGTGATAAGAAAAAGGAAAGAGGAAAATCAAACTGTTAGTCTCAAGAATGATATGGGAGAACTTTCCTCCAATGAAGAGGAAATTAAAGCAATAATTAGGAGTTACTTTGCCCAACTTTATGCCAGTAAGTTTGATAATCTAAATGAAATGGAGGAATATCTACAAAAATATAGATTTCCCAGGTTAACAGAAGAGGATATAAATTATTTAAATAGCCCCATATCAGAAAAAGAAATAGAACAAGCTATTAACCAACTCCCTAAGAAAAAATCTCCAGGGCCAGATGGATTTACATGTGAATTCTACCAAACATTCAAAGAACAATTAATTCCAATACTACACAAACTATTTGAGAAAATAGGGACAGAAGGTATACTGCCAGAATCATTCTATGAGACCGATATGGTGCTGATAGCTAAACCAGGTAGGGTGAAAACAGAGAAAGAAAACTACAGACCAATTTCCCTAATGAATATTGATGCAAAAATTTTAAATAAGATATTAGCAATGAGATTACAGAAAGTCATCCCCAGGATAGTACACTATGACCAAGTAGGATTTATACTAGGGATGCAGGGCTGGTTCAATATTAGGAAAACTATTAGCATAATTAATTATATTAATAACCAAACTAACAAAAACCATATGATTATCTCAATAGATGCAGAAAAAGCCTTTGATAAAATCCAACACCCTTTCCTAATGAAAACACTAGAGATTATAGGAATAAATGGGCTTTTACTTAAAATGATCAGTAGCATCTATTTAAAACCATCAGCAAGCATCATATGTAATGGAGACAAACTAAAACCATTCCCAATAAGATCAGGAGTGAAACAAGGCTGCCCACTGTCACCATTACTATTTAATATTGTATTAGAAATGTTAGCTTTAGCAATAAGAGAAGAAAAAGAGATAAAAGGAATCAGAGTAGGTAATGAAGAAACCAAATTATCACTCTTTGCAGATGACATGATGGTATACTTAGAGAACCCTAGAGACTCAACTAAAAAACTACTAGAAACAATTCACAACTTTAGCAAAGTGGCAGGATTCAAAATTAATCCACATAAATCATCAGCATTTTTATATATTACCAACAAAGTTCAGCAGTAAGAGATACAAAAAGAAATTCCGTTCCAAATAGCAGATGATAGGATAAAATATTTGGGAATCTATCTGCCAAGGAAAAGTCAGAAACTATACGAACTAAATTACAAAACACTTTCCACACAAATAAAATCAGACCTAATCAATTGGAAAAATATTAAGTGCTCATGGGTAGGAAGAGCGAATATAATAAAAATGACAATACTACCAAAACTAATCTACTTATTTAGTGCCATACCAATCAAACTCCCAAGAAATTATTTTACAGATCTAGAAAAAATAGTAGCAAAGTTCATCTGGAAGAACAAATGGTCAAGAATTTCAAGGGGATTAATGAAAAAAAAAGGCAGATGAAGGTGGCCTTGCTGTACCAGATCTAAAACTATATTATAAAGCAGCGGTCATCAAAACCGTTTGGGACTAGCTAAGAAATAGAGAAGTCGATCAGTGGCACAGGATAGGATATCAGGACAATCTAGCAATAACCTTAACAATCTAGTATTTGATAAACCCAAAGACCCCAGCTTTTGGGATAAATACTCACTATTCGGCAAAAACTGCTGGGA
>JAJPUD010034205.1:0-10967 GCA_023553655.1 Myrmecobius fasciatus
TCCTTTTCCTCTTCTTCCAGTGTTATCCCTTTTCTACCTCTAATTTCTTTTTCAGTTTATCATATCATAAGATTCATAAAATCACAATAAACATATAATAATAATCATAAAATCACAGTAATCATATAATAATAATCATAAAATCACAGTAATCATATCATAATCATAATGTAATAATCAATTCATAAAATCAACCCTCATTCTATAAGTATCTATAACATAAATATAGTTCTCAAGAGTTATTTTTTCTTGTTACCTTTTTATGTTTCTCTTGTGTTCTGTGTTTGTAGATCAAATTTTTTGTTCAGTTCTGGTCTTTTCAGTAGAAATAGGTGAAATTCTCCTATATCATTGAAAGACCATCTTCTTCCCTGGAAGATAATGCTCATTCTAGCTGGGTAACTTATTCTTGGCTGTAATCCAAGTTCCTTTGCCCTTCAGAATATCTGATTCCAGGCCCTTCGATCCTTCAAAGTAGAAGCTGCTAGGTCCTGTGTGATCCTAATTGTAGCTCCCCAATATTTAAATTGTTTCTTTCTGGCTTCTTGTAATATCTTTTCCTTGGTATGATAGTTCTGGAATTTAGCCACGATATTTCTGGGGGACTTAATTTTTGGGTTTCTTTCAGGAGGTGATCGGTGGATTGTTTCAAGGAGTATTTTGCCTTCTGGGTGTAAAATATCAGGGCAGTTTTCTTTTATGATTTCCTGGAATATAGTATCCAGGTTCTTTTTTTCATCATGGCTTTCAGGAAGCCCTATAATCCTTAGATTGTCTCTCCTAGATCTATTTTCCAGGTCAGTTGTTTTTCCTAGGAGATATTTCCTGTTTTTCTCTATCTTTTCATTTTTTTGTTTTTGTTCAACTGATTCTTGAAGTCTTGATGAGTCATTAATTTCCAATTGTTCGATTCTAATTTTTAATGTCTTATTTTCTTCAGTTACTGTTTTTAGTTCCTTTTGCAATTGACCAATTACATTTTTTTGTTCACTGCATTCTTTTTCCATTTTTTCTATTTTATTTTGCAGTGATCTCATTTCATTTCCCCATGTTTCTTCTAACTCTCTTTTAAGATTTTTTATGCAATCTTCAAAGAAAGCCTTGTGACATGGAGACCAATTTATGTCTCTCTTTGGGGCTTTTTCTGGAGTTGCTTTACCTTTAGGGACCTCAGGATTTGAGGTCTGTTCTTCCCTCTCTCCATAAAAGTTGTCTATGGTGAGAGCTCTTTTTGGTTTTTTATTCATTTTTTTTTAAAGGTGTGAGGTCTGTTTAGGGCAAAGGTGGGACAGCTGCTTTAATTTGCCCTGGGGCAGTTCTGCTGATTGAGTTATTTCAGGAACTGGGCAGTTCTGCTGATTGAATTATGTCAGGGGCTGGGCAGCTCTGCTGATTGAATTATTTCTGGTGCTTATCAGACCTGTTGTTTGATTGATTGCTTTAAGGTGCTGTGTAATGGCAGCTAGTTACGATGCTCATCAGGGGTTCAGTGGTTCACAATCTATCCCCCTCAAAAGGCAGACCCTCCAAACCACCTGCCCACAATCAGGACAAATTGTTCCAAGAGGCCCCCAGAAGGCTCCCAGGTGTGTGAAAAGCACAACGCTCCCACTCCTGTTCTGACTCCTGTTCCAGCTCCCTGCTCCAGCTCCCTGCCCTGGTCTCCCTGTGCTGCAGTCTGGGTTCAGTAGGCCACCCCCTGCCCCATTAAAACAGACCTGTTTTGAGGTTCTTCCAGAGTATCTTCTTCTAGAATCGTGTTGTTCTCCGGATATTGTGGATTTTTTTGCTTCAGAATCAGTCTAGAGGCTTCATATTTTGTTGGTTTGAGGGGAGGTTAGAGGAGGTTACAGAGAATCCTATCTGATCTCCGCCACCATGGCTCCACCCCCGGAAGGAAGTCCTATACTACACTCTTAAGAGGAATGTTTTCTACTCTTCATACATTTTGCATGAGTCAGACACACTTGTTTTCAAAGAAGATGGAAGAATGTTTTAGAGATAAACTGTTCTAAGTTGCAACAAATTTGGTCTAAGCAAAATTAATATTCACTTCTGATCATTGCACAAATTTGGCCTTTGTAGACAAGGAAAAGGATATCTTTCAGAGGGCCAATGATTTTGGGATAAAGAATAAGAAAAAAGAAAATTAATGATCTGATTCAAAACATTAAAATTAATACTCAATAATGTGATTGCTTTTTGCAAAACATTTTTATGGCATTGTATTTTGCTTTTGATGGTGGGAGGAGCATAAGTGGCCTTGGAGATAAAATATTTATAATTCTCCTTTGTTGGTAGTAAAGATACATTTTTATAATTGAATTAAAATTTCAAATTAGATTTCAATTATCAAACAAAATGAATCTTGTCTAGGTTTCAAAGTAAAATTCCCTTTTGAATCTGTAACAGAGAATCTAGAAACATATTGCAAGGTTGATTTGCATGAAATCAAGGAATATTTTGCAATCCAAATAAGAAGTTAGTGGACAAATAAGCCTGAAAATTTTAGAGGACAAAGTAGAACTCAACCAACCCAAATTTATTGTTAGAAGCTATATACTAGGTGCTTACTGTGTATTAATGTGGTGAGATGGCAAAATGAATTGAATATCTGGCCTGGAGTTGTAAAGACCCAAATTCAAATCTGGTCTCAGACATTTACTAATTGTGTGTCCCTGGGCAAGTCATTTAACCTATCTTAGTTTCTTCAACTATGAAATTGGAAGCATAATAGCATCTACCTCCCAGGGTTGTTGTAAGGATCAAATGAAATAATAATTGAAAAGTGTTTAGCACAGTTACAAGCACATGGTAAACACTATATAGATTTATTATTATATTCCTTTGATTTTTATATCTAAAATATCTTCTAAAGGAAGATATCAAAATATGTAAAATCATAAAATTTAGAACCTTGAAGCACTTTTAATCTGCAAATTTCTTCATGTTTGGTGTCCCTCTTGCTTAATAACTAATTCCTACTTCTTATATGATTAAATTCTGAGACTCATAGCAGTGCCCACAGAGGTGGAAACCTCTCTATTTCAACCACCTCATGCATTTTCATCCCTAATCTTTAAATTCCTTTGTTCTCCCTGAACACTGACCTCTAGGATTATTGCTCTACTTTTACAAAATCTTCATCCTAGGTCTCTTACACTCACCTTCTTTACATCTTTTCTAGCAGTCAGACAGGTCTGACAAAAGCCAGGAGAGAGCAATATCTTGTCAAGGAAGCTGAGAGAAAAGAGTATATCTAGAAATAATGGGTGATTAAAAGTACTGAAAACTGCAGTGCGGTCAGGTAGAATGGAGACTAAAAAACTCATCAGATGAAGTCATTAAGAGGTAATTAGTCATTGAAAAAAACTTTCAATAGAGTAGTGAGATCAGTGAGATTCCTAAGGAATAAGAATTAATGGGTAGAAGTGAAATAGAAGTAATAATATAAAATACTTTCAGGAAGTTCATAAGTGAAATGTAGGAGAGATATAGAATCTTTTCTTGTGCCCCTCTCATGACATCTCAACAAAGAAATATCTTCCTCTCACATTTTCACAGAATACTTTCAGTCTCTTTCTTTTACCACTATTATGATCTATCTTACATTATAACAATCTGTTTAAATTTTATATAACCTACCCAATAAAATGTAAGCTCTTGTAGGTATTTTGCCATAAAAATAACCTTTGTATATTCAGCACCTAGAAGTGCCTTGAAATAGAGGTTTCATATATTTTTGATTAATTGTATTGTTGATTATGAAGGTAAAATAAATTTTAGAAGTAGTTGTCTAAATAAACATTTGCATCTTACCCTTCATTCCAGGTTCAGTTTCAATATTCTCATGTAACAAGTGAGGAAACTGAGTGTCAGGGAAATTCAGTGACAGCTCGAAGTCTCCAAGTGTCAGAGCCAGAACTGGAATTCTCACTTTTTGACTCTCAGGCTCCTGACTTTTACAATATACAATACAAATACACATATACCCATATATTCATACATACATGTACATGCATATATGTGTGTATTCATATCAAATGAGAAACATTCATAACACATATATACATATACGTATCTATACAAATACACATGCAATATATGAGTGTACATATGCATTTACATGCATATACACACATACACATATATAGACATAAATATATACACATAAATATTTAATTATTATTGCTTGTACTTCATTATCAAAGACCACCATAACATTGGAAAAATGATGTAATGATTTGTAAGTGGATTGAATTTAAGTGAGTCAGGCTGTACAAAGTCACCAGCCTCACTATCTCCTGCAAAGCCATCTGGTTCTAGTGACAAGATATAGATCAGGATGATTGGAGACGGCCATTGATGCAGTGGGAAACTGATCTTTTTAAACTAAGAACTTTTTCAAGTCTTAGTTTGTCTAAGGCAAGTCTCACTCAATAATTAAGGATAGATAAGAAATGAGACAAAGAGCGTCCTCTTATAGACATACGCACATAGATACACACATACACATATGTGTAGACATTTATTCACATAAAATACATGCATACACATATATAAATGACTTTAGGTTAAGAGTAGAAATCATTAAGAGACTGCTTTAGAAAAATACATATTTGTAGAATATCAACTTGATCATTATATGATGTCATAGAGAATCAATGAAGAAATCATTGTTGAATGTACATACACAAGAAAGAAAAGCAAAGCTGTGTTTTTCTCTCCTATTGTTAATCTATTCTAAAATTCTATATTTTAGGTTTTCAGCACAGAAGTTAATGTGGAGGATTAGTAAGTGTTAGGTTTTAACTTATCCAGGACATAAGAATGCGATCCCATTGCCTGTATCAAATGTCTAAGGAGATGTAAAATGTTCTGTTTGGGGATTGGGGTTGAGGAGGAGAAGCAGGGGTATAGCAATGAAAAAGCAAGAATAGAAGCTAATTATGAGCAATTTAGGCAGAGCTTTGTTTAGAAAATGTATCAGTGGAAAATGGCTAGGTGAATAGATTCCTACTGATTGCATTTTTTTTTTAAACATAGAATAGTGTCTTTCATGAGTAATCATTAGCAATTATAATATAGGCTTTCAATTGGCTGGGGCTGGGCCAATGGTATTTTATGAATACTAAACAATCTTATGTGGTCTCTGTTCCCAGGCATAATAATAAAAACCATAGCTCAAGCACCTCTCTGGGAAATGTTTCCTATCTTGTCAACCTATCAGCTCAGGGCTAAGTAATATTAATGCTTTCAGTTAGGTGCTCTGTTGAGAATAGAGCAACAGCAAATCTGGTTGTTGGGTCATAGATTGGAAAAGTTGGAAGAGACTTTAGTGATAATCTAACCTAATTGTTTCATTTTATAGATGAAGCTGAGGCCCACAGAGATGAAATGACTTACTCATTGTTGCATTGTGATCTAGAAGCATTTCCAATATTGGGCACTATTCCTTTGGTTTCCCACTATAAAATACTTTCTACTGTCCCTCACTGTTCCTCTAATTCAGATAGTACATTGGTGACATGGGGTTGGTGGAGAGTGTCCAGCTTGGTTGAGTGACTAGCATCCAGAAGGGTCATTCATGATTAAATGTTCTGATGATACAACTTGTATAGATGGGTAGGACATAAGACAAGTCAATCAAGCATGGCCAACTTGAGTCAAGGTTGTTTTAACATAAAGAAAAGCTCCCAGTTAATACTGACATGACTACTAAAGGCTATGTTGGCTTTTTCCTTGGCAGCTCTAAAATATGGACAAGACAGAAAATTTTACTTTACTCTTTCAAAGGCTCTTTGGCTGCTGGAGCAACCCTGCTTTTCATTTTATACCAACACTTACCTTTTACTGAAGCTTTCCACACCATTTCTTTTAGGAACAGTTAGCTTTCATCATTACCATAGATTTGAGTCCTATATGCTTTTATATATATATGTATATATATATATGCTTTATATTTGTAAAACTCTTTTACATAAACTTTCTCATTTGATACTTATAGTAACTCGGGTAGTTCAAGCATTAACTCCTCTTCAGATGCAGACATTGAGGCTTAGAAGATAGAAGTAACATGACTTATACGCAAGATACCCTTTTGCAGCTCTTGTAGTTTCCAGTCTTTGGTAACTTCTTGTTGCTGCCTCATTTTGTGATACTATGAACTAATAAACTATCAGAATAATAGCAGGGAAAACAGATGAATGATCTCAAACTATTTCTTTAGAGGATCATTAAAATTATTCTTATTATTATTGTGGTAAGGGGCCATCCTCCAACATCATCAAGCATGAAACTTAGGGATATTGTGTGACTCAAAGGGAGGCAGAATAGACATTTTTAGCCCCTTCTTCCTTCATTCTTGTTCAAGGGATCGTAATTTCTGCCAGTAAGGAAAGGATAAGGTTGGGGCTAGAGGTCACTCTGCTTTTTCTCAGAGAAAAGTGGTAATGGACTAAGATTTTATCTATCTTCTCCCTTCAATATTATTAGTCTAATTCAAGATCAAGTTCAATCTAATATCTGATTTCAGCACTGTTATTGGGAGGGAAGGAGAACTCCAAGCTTTATATCCAAGGATCCTACCGAACCAGTTTTACAATGAACATACATAAAATAGCAAAGAAAATCATTTATCCAAATCATAGCAAAACAGAAATTTGAGATTTTGTATATATGTTTGACAATATTGAGTGAAGAAACTTTCCCTTCGAGAATGAAGCAACTCAGCTCAAACAAGAGAAAAAGAGAGAGAGAGAGAGAGACAGAGAGAGAGACAGAGACAGAGAGACAGACAGAGACAGAGACAGAAACACAGAGACAGAGACACAGAGAGAGAAATAGAGAGTCCCTGAACTTATCCAAGAATGAGTTTCCTGAATTGTCTAGTGTAGAAAACTGGAGATAGGAATAAAATGGAACCTTCCTGATCTTTTTATGTCAAACCAAAATCTTTTCATTCAGACATCTCAAATAGGGTTGACTTCTTCCATCTTCCCTCTAGAAGCTGATAGTCAGAAGTGACCAAAGCAACCATAGAATTTAAAGTTATTCCAACCTTGATGACAATATGAAGAAGACTTGAAGTTAGAAGTTCTCTTACTCTGTCCTCTCACCACTCATCAGGGTAAGGTATTCATCTCTACTAAAAAGGAGGGAATCCCATACAATGGGCTTTGAGACTATGGTTGCATTCCTGTTAGTTGAGAGCTGGAAAAGATTCTAGAAGTTCCTTCCATCTCTTTGAACCGTTTTTTTTTAAAGAGAGAATAAGCTTAAGTGACCTGTCATAGTCACCCAGCTAGTCAATTTTTTCATCTATTTCTCTCTCTCTGTTTCTCTCTGTCTTTGTCTCTCTCTGTGTCTCTGTCTCTCTCTGAATTTGTCTGTCTGTTTATCCATCTCTGATTCTGTGTCTCTCTCTTTATCTCCTTTTCTATCTCTGTCTTTGTCTCTCTCTCTCTCTCTCTTTGTCTTTTTCACTTTGCTAAAGCCTTCAGCTACTTTGTCAATCCATATTTGCTGTCTGATAGATAATATCTTTTCCTAAGTAGTGTAAGTCAATTTCATCTGGTTCACTGCTTTAGTAAGTGGGTGAGCAAACACAGATACAATGAGATCCTAACTGCTTAGCAAAGATTCTTCAGATAAGGCATAG
Source organism: Myrmecobius fasciatus (assembly GCA_023553655.1). Classification (NCBI taxonomy): domain Eukaryota; kingdom Metazoa; phylum Chordata; class Mammalia; order Dasyuromorphia; family Myrmecobiidae; genus Myrmecobius; species Myrmecobius fasciatus. The sequence continues at coordinate 7,661 of JAJPUD010034205.1, forward strand.
TGAATGATAAAATATAATGTATATATCATTTTTTTACCACCAAACGATTATTTCTGTAGGCTACAGTTATGGAATTGGCTGTGTATATTATTGTATCCAATTCTGCCTTTGTGAAGAAGCCCCTATATTCAGGGAAGAAATGGAGCAGAAAGATTGAAATATACTTCATTCACAAGGTCAAGACATAGTTATATCATTTTCCATTGTTAAATGTGCACTTTATTTGCCAGAGAAACTATATGCTTTTTGCTTAACTTTATAAAACTATTCATTAAAATAGACCCAGCCTCTATGATATGAGAGGGAAAGATGGACAGTTTGCTCCCAAATGTAGGTGTAAAAAAATCAGTTTCTTTTATATCTATCTATCTATCTATCTATCTATCTATCTATCTATCTAGATGTCTATCTACATAGATATCTATATCTATCTACATAGAAAGATATGGACATATAGATTTGTAGATGAGTTATTTGGCTCTCTGGGTAGAAAAATATATATCTTTTTGACCAGTATTTAGGATGCTGTCAAGAAGGGATGAACATCATGGTGAAAGACTAGATGAGATAACATCAAATAGTTCTCTGTTTCAAATATTTTGTGACTCTATACACATGCAAGCAGGTGCTCTTTTATTTATTTATTTGTTAAGTTATTTATGCATCTGCCTATCTATTTAACAAACATTCTATGGTTATCTACTCTGCACTGGGTACTAGAAATTTAAAAAAAAAACCCAACAAGTCCCTCCTTTCAAGATTCACATGAAATATGATCTCTTCCATGAAGTTTCCTCGTACCATACTCACTTTCTACATCTACAACTGGTGCAAATATTCTACTTTTTATCAATATTCTTATAATTCTTAGTCTGGATCCACTCTCTGGTGGACAGAGCAAAAGCTGTCTGGAGTCAGGAAGATCTAAGATCAAATCTTGCCTCAGACATTTACTATCTGTGTGACCCTGGGCAAGTCACTTAGTCCATTTGTCCGAGCTTCTTCAATTGTAAAATGAACTGAAGAAGAAAATGGCAAATCGCACTTCCGAGGGTGGAGCCATGGTGGCGGAGATCAGACAGGAGTCTCTGTAACCTCCTCTAACCTCCCCTCAAACCAACAAAATATGAAGCCTCTACCCTGATTTTGAAGCAGAAAATCCACAATATCTGGAGGACAACACAATTCTAGAAGAAGATACTCTGGAAGAACTTCAAAACAGGTCTGTTTTAATTGGGCAGGGGGGTGATCTGCTGAACCCAGACTGCAGCACAGGGAGACCAGGGCAGGGAGCTGGAGCAGGGAGCTGGAACAGGAGTCGGAACAGGAGTGGGAGCGTTGTGCTTTTCACACACCTGGGAGTCTTCTGGGGGCCTCTTGGACCAATCTGTCCTGATTGTGGGCAGGTGGTTTGGAGGGTCTGACTTTTGTGGGGGGTAGATTGTGAACCACTGAACCCCTGATGAGCATAGGACCTAGCTGCCATTACACAGCACCCTAGGGCGATCAATCAATCAATCAGCAGGACTGATCAGCACCATAAATAATTCAATCAGCAGAACTTCCCAGTTCTTGAAATAACTCAATCAGCAGAACTGCCCCAGGGCAAATTAAAGCAGCTGTCCCAACTTTGCCTTACACAGACCCCACACCTTTAAAAAAATGAATAGAAAACCAAAAAGAGCTCTCACCATAGACAACTTTTATGGAGAGAGGGAAGAACAGACCTCAAATCCTGAGACCCCTAAAGGTAAAGCAACTCCAGAAAAAGCCCCAAAGAGAGACATAAACTGGTCTCCATGTCACAAGGCTTTCTTTGAAGATTACATAGAAAATCTTAAAAGAGAGTTAGAAGAAACATGGGGAAACGAAATGAGATCACTGCAAAATAAAATAGAAAAAATGGAAAAAGAATGCAATGAACAAAACAATGTAATTGGTTAATTGCAATAGGAACTAAAAACAGTAACTGAAGAAAATAAGACATTAAAAATTAGAATAGAACAATTGGAAATGAATGACTCATCAAGACTTCAAGAATCAGTCAAACAAAAACAAAAAAAATGAAAAGATAGAGAAAAACATGAGATATTTCCTAGGAAAAACAACAGACCTAGAAAATAGATCTAGGAGAGACAATCTAAGGATTATAGGGCTTCCTGAAAGCCATGATGAAAAAAAGAACCTAGACACTATCTTCCAGGAAATCATAAAAGAAAACTGCCCTGATATTTTAGACCCAGAAGGCAAAAGACTCCTTGAAACAATCCACCGATCACCTCCTGAAAGAAACCCAAAAATTAAATCCCCCAGAAATATCGTGGCTAAATTCCAGAACTATCATACCAAGGAAAAGATATTACTAGAAGCCAGAAAGAAACAATTTAAATATCGGGGAGCTACAATTAGGATCACACAGGACCTAGCAGCTTCTACTTTGAAGGATCAAAGGGCCTGGAATCAGATATTCTGAAGGGCAAAGGAACTTGGATTACAGCAAAGAATAAGTTAACCAGCTAGAATGAGCATTATCTTCCAGGGAAGAAGATGGTCATTCAATGATATAGGAGAATTTCACGTATTTCTACTGAAAAGACCAGAACCGAACAAAAAATTTGATCTACAAACACAGAACACAAGAGAAACATAAAAAGGTAACAAGAAAAAAAAAATTCTTGAGAACTATATTTATGTTATAGATACTTTATAGAATGAGGGTTGATTTTATGAATCTATTATTACATTATGATTATTATATGATTACTGTGATTTTATGATTATTATGATATTATTATTGTGATTTTATGATTATTATGATATGATAAACTGAAAAAGAAATTGAAGGTAGAAAAGGGATAACACTGGAAGAAGAGGAAAAGGAGGTAAAATAAGGGAAATTACATCACATGTAGAGGCAAAGAAAACCTGTAATGATTGAGGGGAAAAAAGGGAGGGGAATGAGAATTGGGTTAATCTCCATCTCATCAGATTTGGCTCTGAGGGAATAATCGACATACATACAAGGAAACAGGAGGGAAAGGGGGAAAAAAGGGGTGGGTGGGGCTCTAAAGGGGAAGGATTGTTTGGGGGAAGTGGTTATCAAAAGCAAAATAGTAGGAAGGAGGGAATTAGTTATTAGTCATTTTTACTATGAATGTGAATGGAATGAACTCTCCCTTAAAGCAGAAGCAGATAGCAGACTGGATTAAAAACCAGAATGTTGTATATAAGAAACACATCTAAAACATAGAGATACATACAGGGTGAAGGTAAAAGGCTGGAGCAGAATCTATTATGCTTCAGGTGA
>JAJPUD010034206.1:0-10965 GCA_023553655.1 Myrmecobius fasciatus
TTTTTTTCTTATTACCTTTTTATGTTTCTCTTGTGTTCTGTGTTTGTAGATCAATTTTTTTGTTCAGTTCTGGTCTTTTCCGTAGAAATAGGTGAAATTCTCCTATATCATTGAATGACCATGTTTTTCCCTGGAAGATAATGCTCATTCTAGCTGGGTAACTTATTCTTGGCTGTAATCCAAGTTCCTTTGCCCTTCGGAATATCTGATTCCAGGACCTTCGATCCTTCAAAGTAGAAGCTGCTAGGTCCTGTGTGATCTTAAGTGTAGCTCCCCGATATTTAAATTGTTTCTGGATTTTTGTAATATCTTTTCCTTGGTGTGATAGTTCTGGAATTTAGCCACGATATTTCTGGGGGACTTAATTTTTGGGTTTCTTTCAGGAGGTTATCGGAGGATTGTTTCAAGGAGTATTTTGCCTTCTGGGTGTAAAATATCAGGGCAGTTTTCTTTTATGATTTCCTGGAAGAGAGTGTCTAGGTTCTTTTTTTCATCATGGCTTTCAGGAAGCCCTATAATCCTTAGATTGTCTCTCCTAGATCTATTTTCCAGGTCAATTGTTTTTCCTAGGAGATATTTCATGTTTTTCTCTATCTTTTCATTTTTTTTTGTTTTTGTTCAACTGATTCTTGAAGTCTTGATGAGTTATTCATTTCCAATTGTTCGATTCTAATTTTTAATGTCTTATTTTCTTCAGTTACTGTTTTTAGTTCCTTTTGCAATTGACCAATTACATTTTTTTGTTCATTGCATTCTTTTTCCATTTTTTCTATTTTATTTTACAGTGATCTCATTTTGTTTCCCCATGTTTCCTCGAACTCTCTTTTAAGATTTTTTATGCAATCTTCAAAGAAAGCCTTGTGACATGGAGACCAATTTATGTCTTTCTTTGGGCTTTTTCTGGAGTTGCTTTACCTTTAGGGTCCTCAGAATTTGAGGTCTGTTCTTCCCTCTCTCCATAAAAGTTGTCTATGGTGAGAGCTCTTTTTGGTTTTTTATTCTTTTTTTTTTAAAGGTGTGAGGTCTGTTTAGGGCAAAGGTGGGACAGCTGCTTTAATTTGCCCTGGGGCAGTTCTGCTGATTGAATTATTTCAGGTACTGGGCAGCTCCACTAATTGAATTATTTCCGGTGCTAATCAGTCTTGTTTGATTGATTGCTTTAAGGTGCTGTGTAATGGCAGCTAGGTCCAATGCTCATCAGGTGTTCAGTGGTTCACAATCTATCCCCCTCAAAAGGCAGACCCTCCAAACCACCTGCCCACAATCAGGATAGATTGGTCCAAGAGGCCCGCAGAAGACTCCCAGGGGTGTGAAAAGCACAATGCTCCCACTCCTGTTCTGACTCCTGTTTCAGCTCCCGGCCCCAGTCTCCCTGCCCTGCAGTCTGGGTTCAGTAGACCACCCCCGTGCCAATTAAAACAGACCTGTTTTGAGGTTCTTCCAGAGTATCTTCTTCTAGAATCGTGTTGTTCTCCAGATATTGTGGATTTTTTGCTTCAGAATCATTCCAGAGGCTTCATATGTTGTTGGTTTGAGGGGAGGTTAGAGGAGGTTACAGAGACTCCTGTCTGATCTCTGCCACCACGGCTCCACCCCCAGAAGTCAGGATAATACATCTTGACCAAGGAGGATTTATACCAGGAATGCAGGGCTGGTTCAATATCAGGAAAACTATCAGCATAATCAATTATGTCAATAACCAAACTAACAAAAACCATATGATTATCTCCATAGATGCAGAAAAAGCATTTGGTAAAATCCAACACTCATTCCTATTAAAAACACTAGAGAGTATAGGAATAAATGGGGTTTTCCTTAAAATGATTAGTAGCATCTACTTTAAACCATCAGCAAGCATCATATGTAATGGAGACGAACTAGAACCATTCCCGATAAGATCAGGAGTGAAACAAGGCTGCCCACTGTCACCATTACTATTTAATATTTTATTAGAAATTTTAGCTTAGGCAATAATAGAAGAAAAAGAGATAAAAGGAATTAGAGTAGGTAATGAAGAAACCAAATTATCACTCTTTGCAGATGACATTATGGTATACTTAGAGAACCCTAGAGACTCAACTAAAAAACTACTAGAAACAATTCACAACTTTAGTAAAGTTGCAGGATTCAAAATAAATTCACATAAATCAAGATTCTTATATATTACTAACAAAGTTCAGCAGCAAGAGATAGAAAAAGAAATTCCATTCAGAATAAGTGATGACAGTATAAAATATTTGGGAATCTATTTGCCAAGAAAATGTCAGAAACTATACGAAATAAACTACAAAACACTTTCCACACAAATAAAATCAGACCTAGTCAATTGGAAAAACATTAAGTGCTCATGGGTAGGCCGAGCTAATATAATAAAAATGACAATACAACCCAAACTTATTTATTTATTTAGCGCCATACGAATCAAACTCCCAAGAAATTATTTTGCAGATTTAGAAAAAATAGTAGCAAAGTTCATTTGGAAGAACAAAAGGTCAAGAATTTCAATGGAATTAATGTAAAAAAAAGACAGATGAAGGTGGCCTTTCTGGACCAGATCTAAAACTATATTATAAAGCAGAGGTCATCAAAACCATTTGGTACTGGCTGAGAAATAGAGCAGTCGATCAGTAGCATAGGATAGGATATCAGGACAAGCTAGGTAATAATGTTGGCAATTTAGTGTTTGGTAAACCCAAGGACCACAGCTTTTGGGATAAGTACTCAGTATTCGGCAAAAACTGCTGGGAAAATTGTAAACTAGTGTGGAAGAAATTAAGGCTGGACCCATACCTAACAGCACACCCCAAGATAAGATATAAATGGGTTCATGATCTAGATATAAAGACTGATATTGTAACCAAATTAGAGGAACATAGGATAGTTTATCTCTCAGACCTGTGGAGATGGAATAAATTCATGTCCAAAGAAGATCTGGAACTCTCAATTGAACACCAGATAGATAATTTTGATTATATTAAGTTAAAAAGTTTCTGTACAAACAAAACTAATGCAGACAAGATTAGGAGGGAAGCATCAAATTGGGAAATCATCTTTACATTTAACTGTTCTGATAAAGGTCTCATCTCTAAGATATATAGAGAATTGTCTCATATTTTAAAAATTCAAGCCATTGTTCAATCGATAAATGGTCAAAGGATATGAACAGACAATTTTCAGATAAGGAAATTAAAACTATTTATAAACATATGAAAAGGTGCTCCAAATCACTATTGATCAGAGAAATGCAAATTAAGACAACTCTGAGGTACCACTACACACCTGTCAAATTGGCTAAAATGACAGGAAAAGATAACGATGAATGTTGGAGGGGATGTGGGAAGACTGGGACACCAATGCATTTTTGGTGGACCTGTGAACGGATCCAGCCATTCTGGAGAGCAATTTGGAGCTATGCTCAAAAAGTTATCAAACTATGCATACCCTTTGACCCAGAATTGTTTCTATTGGGCTTATATCTCAAAGAAATCATAAGAGAAGGAAAGGGACCCACATGTGCAAAAAAGGTTGTGGCAGCTCTTTTTGTAGTGGCTAGAAACTGGAAACTGAATGGATGCCCATCAATTGGAGAGTGGCTGAATAAATCATGGTATATGAATGTTATGAAATATTATTGTTCTGTAAGAAACGACCAGCAGGATGATTTCAGAGAGGCCTGGAGAGACTTGCATGGACTGATGCTGAGTTCAACGAGCAGAACCAGGAGATCATTATACACTGCAACAACAATACTATATGAGGATCAGTTCTAATGGTCATCACTCTCTTCCACAATGAAAATGCTTCACACCAGTTCCAATTGTTTGATGAAGAAAGCCATATAGACCCAGAGAGAGGGATGTGAAATGTGTACCACAACATAACATTTTCATGTTCTCTGTTGAGGTTTGCTTGCATTGTATTTCCTTCATCAGATTATTCTTTCTTGTAGATATGATTTCTCCTGCACAAAAAATGATGCAATAACTATACATATGTTCGATTTCTTGAGTATTCTAACATAATTATCATGTAGTGGATATCCTGCCATCTGCGGGAGGGGTGGGGAGTAGGGGGGAAAAATTTGTAACAGAAGGCTTTGTAAGGGTTGATGTTTAGGAATTACCCATACATATGTTTTGCAAATAAAAAGTATTAATAATAAAAAAAAATTTCATATTAGAAAAAAAAAGAATCTGAGATAGATGGAGGACATGAGACTTTTCCAATTATATAGCTAATAAGTATAACCTTATCATTTTAAGTTTCTGCAGCCTTTCGAAAATTTTTATTTCCTTTTCCTCCTTGATACTATATTCTCTCAAGTTATTTATGTTAATATCCTCTCCTCATTCTCCTATCAAGCTATTCTTTCTCATTCTCCTTTGCTGGATCTTCATCCTGGTTATGCCCACTAACTACCAGTATCACCTCAGGCTGTGTCCCGGACCCACTTCTCTTTTCCTTTTATACTGTTTCACTTGGCAGTCTTGTAACCTCCCATGAATACTCTTATCATCTGTATAATGATGATTCTCAGATGTATTTGTCCATCTCTAAATTCTTTGCTGAACTCTAATACCACATCTCCAACTGTCTATTAGACATCTTGAAGTCAATGTCTTAAACTTAAACTCAACATACCCAAACTTAATCACTTACATTCCTCCTTAATTTTCCCATTCTCTTAGCTTCTGTTATGGTCTCAAAGGAGTCCACCATTTTACCAAGCACCTAACTTAAAACCTAATTCTGACTATCTCTCTTCCCACCCATAATACATGTTTTCCCTGACATATCAATTTTTTCTTAGTAATCATTTTTACATATACAACTGCTCTTCTCTGTCACTGCTTCCACTCTGCTACAGGCCATTATTACTTCATGTGTGGATGATGTACTAGACTAGTTGGTCTACCTGCCTTAAGTGCCTCACTCCAGTTCATTCTTCCCTTATCCTTCAAAGTGATCTTTCTAAAGTGCATGTTTGATCATGTGACCTTATATTCAAAAAAATAAGGAGGCACCTCAAGCATAAAAAATAAATTCTCTGACATTTCATACTTTTTATAACCTTCTCTCTCTTTCCAGTATTTTTATACTTTGCACTCTTTCCCCAACTTTACAATCTAGTGACATGGGCTTCCTTGCTCTTCTTCACAAAGAACACTATCTCCCAACTATAGACATTTTAACTGTTTGTTCCGCATTCTTAAAATATTCTCCTTCCAAATTGTTGCTACGTGTCTGCCTTCATGTCCCACATAAAACTCAAGTTTCTATAAGGAAGCTTCTCTTAATCTCTCCAAATTCTAGTATCTTTCCTCTGTTCATCATTTCTAATTTATTCTTTATAGACTTTATTTGTCCAAAATTATTGCATATTGTTTCCCACATTAGATTGTTACTTCCTCAAAGACAGGGCTGTCTTTTATCTTTCTTTATATCCTCAGAACTTATCAGAGTCCCTGGAATATAGTAGGCACTTTAAAATATTCATTCATTGATTCACTGTTGGGTTGAAGCTGAATTTGAACTCAGATATTCCTGAATCTAATATCAATGTTTAATCCACTGTGCGTCCCAGTTCCATATATACATATATATATATATACATATATATATATGTATATAGGAAGGCATGTGCATGCACACACACACACACACACACACACACATACATGTATATAAATATCTACCAGAGAGACAGACACATAGAAAGAGATGGAGAGAGACAGAGACAGACACATAGAGATTAAATAACTTTCCCAGTGTTGTACAAGTAATATTAATAACACATGATCTATGTCTAAAACTAAATCCAAATCTAAAACTCTTTATTATGAGATTCAGAGAACACCAGAAAAATGGCTCCAGGAAGTTTAAGACAATAATTCTACAAAATAATGTATGTATTCAAATTTTCCTAGGATATTCAAATCTTAGTCACCTGAAAATTAATATAACAGTCATACTTCCTTGTCTAAGCCTCTATATGGGGAATTAAAAAAATTAATGCATGATTTCTTTTTTTCCTACTAAATTGTCACTAATCGAAAATAGGTTTTCCAATTCCCTCAAGTAAATGTTCACCATATAAGTGAAGGTACTGTATCTTTTCTATTACTCAGGGATTTTCTCATATCAATGACTGTTGACAGAATCTAACCTTTGACCATTTCAGTTAGTTTTGATAAGCACCCAGAGATTCAGATAATCTCATAAACTGAATTTTCTGAAACTTTCAAGTTTGGCAAATTGAACTGGTAATCTAGTGAGAACAGACTGTTCTGGTATATTTCTGTTCTTATATGTCCAGTCCTAGCTATAACCAAGGACATCCTTTTAAATTTTGTTTTATGTTATTTTTAATTATTTTAAAAATATTTGTAACTCTTTTGAACTTGAAAATTAAAATAGAAAATTCATTTCACTAGTTAGCAGGAATATATTAATAAATTTTATTAATATAATTGTGTCATTTTGAAGTGATACACTTAAGGGTAAACTTCAAAATCTTGGAAATTACTGAAATAAAATACCTTAAAAATGTTTGCCTTAATATGATATCCTATCTGGCAAGGTCAACTTTCCAAGCTGTGACAAAAGCAGATAGTTTTCCCTGAATCATCTAGATAAATGCCCCATTTCTCCAATTCACCTTGAGGTATATTCTACATTAGGTAAGTATCCAAACAGTTAAAGCTTTATAGGTTGTTGGTAATACTTTAAATTAGAGTTGTAAGCAAAAGAATAGCCTTTAATGTCATTTTTCGTTTCATAAAACGTTGTCTAGTGGTCTCTCATAAGCTATGTCTAATTGGATGGGAAATAAATCATAAGTCTATTTCACACTAGGGTAGAAGGTCAGCATTCATTCATCCAGCAGTAATGCTTCTCTCTCAATTGGCACAAATTTTGCACATCTGTTTTCACCTGAAAGTCAGGATGACAGCCTCATCCCTGTCTTTATATTCACATTACTATAATCACTGTGATGACTAAACCAATTCAAGTATTTGAAATTATGTCACATGGAAGAGATATTAAATATGTTCTACTTGTTCCCAGAGGACAAAATCAAGATAAAACATGAGAGTTCTAAAGAACCAAATCTACTCATGATCTTGGAACAACTTCTTGGAGATTAGATCTGTCCAAACATGGACTGAATTGCTTAGAGAGGTACTAAGCTCTCACTTTGTGAAATATTTTACCTAAGATTGGACAAACATTTTGTGGCATTTTATACTTGGATTTCTTGGTTGATTAATTCTCGAATTGTGTCATTCTGTGATTTTACCAAAACATCCTACATCAACTTGATATGATAAAGAATAAATGATCAAATAACTGCCATTTGCCCACATAAATAAAACTTAGTAATCTAGGGACAATCATAAATACTGTGTTTGTTTTAAACTTGTAAGTAAAGAAAGGGTAGTATTAAAAAATTTGAATATAAAAATAAATTGTGCAAACACAATATGAGAGGAACTACAGGATCATCCTAGATTGTGCTGACATCAGACCTACCATAAGAACAAATTTTAGTAATATATTTAATATCAGGCAGACTTATTTGCATGAAGCATGCAATTCAATCTTCACCAAAGAGAAATCAGGAAGGATATAAAGATCATATCAAAGCCCAGAGATACTTTAAAAAATGTATTAGGTTCGGCTATTAGAAGTGCCCATTTCTATCTCTTTCAGCCTCCACACATAGGATGGAAGTTTGCTTAAAACATCAAGGTGCTAGGCTAACATTAATATAAGAACATAACCAACATAATGTATCACAAGAACAATTTAGAGATATGTAACAGGTTCAGAGTGATCAAACTTCTTTCAGGAAACAAGTTCTTCACACTAAAATATTAACAAAAAAGGAAATAGTATTACCACTAATTACTGAAGAAGATTGTATAATTTTTTACTGAAGATCTTTTTTTAATAGACTGGATACTCATGAGCTTCATGTGCTTTAATTTTTATGTTTTACCTGAATATAAAAATGTAGACTTTCAAGGAACTCATCAACTTCAATGCTATTTTTCTTTAAAAAATCCCATAGAATAATTTTCTACTGAGCAGAACACTGATATTTATCTGACCTTGGAAACAGAAGCATGCATTTACTGTATAAATGGATAAGGATTCACTAGTATATTTGACATATATCAAAGGATACTTTAATATTTTCAAATAGTGTGGGTCAAGTTCATAACTAGGCAATAGATTATGTGAGTGGTAGAAAGAAAGTAACAACAATATATCAGTTTAGTTAATAAGCACAGATCATGTCATCAAAAGCCATAAAATATAATCCACTTTCCAGTAACGATGTAGCCTTTTGTACCTTCCTACTGTAACATCTACATACATGTAGATGGGGGAAAATAAAAATTCACCATCAGTAGCATAGGCTGAAATGATTTTTTTTTACTTTTTTGTTTTCCATTTTTACTGAAAACTTTTAAATTTTTTTTTAAATTTTATTTTATTTGCAAAACATATGTATGGGTAATTTTTCAACATTAACCCTTACATAGCTTTCCATTATAGATTTTCCCCCCAACTCCCCACCCCTCCCCTAGATGACAGGATATCCACTACGTGTTAATTATGTTAAAATATTTGGCAAATCAAACATATGTATACATATTTCCAAACTTATTGTTGTGCAAGAAAAATCGTATCTAAACAGAAGACATATCAGATAAAGGAAACACAATGTAAGCAAACATCAATCAAAAGTATGAGAATGTTATGTTGTGGTCTGCATTTCACATCCCTCTCTCTGGGTGTATATGATTTTCTTCACTGAACAATTGGAAGTGGTTTGAAACATTTCATTGTTGAAGAGAGCCATGTCTATCAGAATTGATCGTCATATATGACATTGCCGTGTATAATGATCTCCTGGTTCTGCTCATTTCACTCAGCATCAGTTCATGCAAGTCTCTCCAGGCCTCTCTGAAATCACCCTGCTGGTCGTTTCTTACAGAACAATAATACTTCATAATATTCATATCCCATAATTTATTCAGCCATTCTCCAATTGAAGGGCATCTATTCAGTTTCCAGTTTCTATGCACTACAAAAAGGGCTGCCACAAACATTCTTGCACATGTGGGGCCTGTTCCTTCCTTTATGATTTCTTTGGGATATAAGCCCAATAGAAATGCTGCTGGGTCAAAGGGTATGCACAGTTTGATAACTTTTTGAGCATAGTTCCAAATTGCTCTCCAGAATGGCTGGATCCGTTCACAGCTCCACCAACAATGCATCAGTGTCCCAGCATTCCCACATCCCCTCCAACATTCATCATTAACTTTTCCTGTCATTTTAGTTAATCTGACAGGTGTGTAGTGGTACCTCAGGGTTGTCTTGATTTGCATTTCTCTGATCGATAGTGATTTCGAGCACCTTTTCAAATGACTACAAATAGTTTTAATTTCATCCTCTGAAAATTGTCTGTTCATATCTTTGACCATTTATCGATTGGAGAATGGCTTGAATTTTTATAAATATGAGACAATTCTATATATATTTTAGAGATGAGACGTTTATCAGAACCCTTAAATGTAAAGATGATTTCCCAATTTATTGCTTCACTCCTAATCTGGACTGATTTGGTTTTGCTTGTACAAAAACTTTTTAACTTAATATATTCAAAGTTATCTATCTGGTTTTCAATTAGGAGATCCAGTTCTTCTTTGGACATAAATTGATTCCATCTCCATATGTCTGAGAGGTAAACTATATTACGTTCCTCTAATTTACTTATAGTAACACTCTTTATATCCAGATCATGAACCCATTTAGATCTTATCTTGGTATGTGGTGTTAGATGTGGGTCAAGCCCTAATTTCTTCCACACTAGTTTCCAATTTTCCCAGCAGTTTTTGTCAAATAGTGAGTACTTATCCCAGAAGCTGGGATCTTTGGGTTTATCAAAGACAAAATTGCTGTAGTTATTGCCTAGTTTGTCTTGTGATTCTATCCTATTCCACTGATCGACTACTCTATTTCTTAGACAGTACTAAATGGTTTTGATGACTGCTGCTTTGTAATATAGTTTTAGATCTGGTACAGCAAGTTGACCATCATCAGCCTTTTTTTTTCATTAATTCTCTTGAAACTCTTGACCTTTTGTTCTTAAAATGAATTTTGGTATTATTTTTTTCTAGATCTGTAAGATAATTTCTTGGAAGTTTGATTGGTATGGCACTAAATAAGTAAATTAGTTTGGGTAGTATTGTCATTTTTATTATATTTGCTTAGCCTACCCATGAGCATTTTAAATTTTTCCAATTGACTAGGTCTGATGTTATTTGTGTGGAAAGGGTTTTGTAGGTTAGTTCGTATAGTTCCTGACTTTCCCTTGGTAGATAAATTCCCAAATATTTTATACTATCAACAATTATTTTGAATGGAATTTCTTTTTGTATCTCTGGCTGCTGAACTTTATTGGTAATATATAAAAATGCTGATGATTTATGTGGATTTATTTTGTATCCTGCAACTTTGCTAAAATTGTGAATTGTTTCTAGTAGTTTTTTACTTCAGTCTTTAGGGTTCTCTATGTATATCATCATGTCATCTGCAAAGAGTGATAGTTTGGTTTCCTCATTACCTACTCTAATTCCTTTAATCTCTTTTTCTTTTCTTATTGCCAAAGCTAACATTTCTAAGACAATATTAAATAATAATGGTGACAGGGGATAGCCTGGTTTCACTCCTGATCTTATTGGGAATGCTTCTAGTTTGACTCCATTTCATACGATGCTTGCTGAAGGTTTTAAATAGATACTACTAATCATTTTAAGGAAAATCCCATTTCTTCCCATACTCTCCAGTGTTTTTAATAGGAATGTGTGTTGGATTTTATCAAAGGCTTTTTTCTGCATTTATTGAGATAATCATATGATTTTTATTAATTTGGTTATTAATATAATTGAT
>JAJPUD010034207.1:0-10004 GCA_023553655.1 Myrmecobius fasciatus
TAACATTCATATACCATAATTTATTCAGCCATTCTCCAATTGATAGGTATCCATTGAATTTTCAGTTTCTTGCCACTAACATTTTTGCACATGTGGGTCCCTTTCCCTCCTCTAAGATCTCTTTGGGATATAGGCCCAGTAGAAACACTGCTTGGTCAAAGGGTATGCACAGTGTGACAACTTTTTGAGCATAGCTCCAAATTGCTCTCCAGAATGGTTGGATCCGTTCACAGTTCCACCAACAATGTATTAGTGTCCCAGTTTTCCCACATCCCCTCCAACATTCATCATTATCTTTTCCTGTCATCTTAGCCAATATGACAGGTGTGTAGTGGTAACTCAGAGTTGTCTTAATTTGCATTTCTCTGATCAGTAGTGATTTGGAGCACTTTTTCATATGACTAGAAAGAGCTTCAATTTCTTCATCTGAAAATTGTATGCTTATATCCTTTGATCATTTATCAATTGGAGAATGGCTTGAATTCTTATAATTTTGCGTCAATTCTCTGTATATTTTAGAAATGAGGCCTTTATCAGAATCTTTGAATGTAAAAATATTTTCCCAGTTTATTGCTTCCCTTCTAATCTTGTCTGCATTCCTTTTGTTTCTACAAAAACCTTTTAACTTGAAAGAGTCAAAATTATCTATTTTGAGATTAATGATTATCTCTAAATCTTCTTTGGTCACAAATTCCTTCCTCCTCCACATATCTGAGAGGTAAACCAGACTACATTCTTCTATTTTGTATATTATAATATCATTCTTTATGTCTAGATCATGAATTCATTTCAAACTAATTCTTTGTATATGATGTTAGGTGTGGATCAATGCCTAGTTTCTTCTATATTCGTTTCCAATTTTCCCAGCAGTTTTTATTAGTTAGTTTTTATACCAAAAGCTGAGGTCTTTAACCCGTTCCTTCTTGATGAGTCAGTCTTATGCAATGCATTCCCACTTTTCCCAAAGTTCACAAGGGAACCATGCAACTCATAGGGGGCTTCTCATGTGTTCTCTCAAGAATATTAACAGCATCAAGGTTATTTATTCCCCTTTTCTTTTGCCACCCATATACTATTTTGAACATTTCTTGATATAATGAAAATATTTTGTTCCATTCACCTTTTCAAATTTCTCATTTGCAATGTGTTGGAATCTATTTATGCCCATCATGGACTTTTCTTCATGCATTGAAAGACTTTTGACTTCAATTCCTCAGAAACCTTTGTGTTCTATAATCATAGAAAAACCACTAGCTCTACAAATATATGTGTGTATAGTTTTGTGTAGATGTATACGTATGCACCTATGCTTTATGAGTTTTATGCATTCCTATACATATGCATATATATGTATACATATTCAATTAATTCAAAATTTATGTGTATATATTTATGCAAATGTATTTATTTATATATGTAGATGTAAATGTAGATATCAATAGATGTATATATGATCATATATGTGTCATATATACATGTATGAGTATTCAGCTTTATAAAACTCACCAGAATAGTGAGAATTTTACCATTTATTGAGAATCTCTCTCTTACTTAGACTCTGTATTGGTTATCATTATAATAATGATAAATGTCTTTGATTTCTATGTACATACATTTAATTCTCAGTTGATAATAATGATTAGTTTCCTTAAAATGATAATATATTTCTTATGCTTTTCAAGGAGAAACATAATTCTGATTTGTGCATTGTAGACATTCAGTGAGATCAGAATTCTTAAAGCATTTTTTTCACATAAACTCTTTTCTATGGATTAAAAGATGGGCGTATTGACTGGTGGATATTGATGTCCTTAGTTACTTTTTTTGATGACACTATTCTTTGAGATGTTTTAACATCTTTTAAGATAAATAGAGTGTTTAATGCCCTCAAAATCATGAACCAACCCAAGATGGCAGAAAGCAGACATGACTCTCTATGATCTCCTCTGATCTTCTCTCAAACCAACAGTGGATTAAGTTTCTAAACTGGTTTTGGAGTCAAATAATCCACAAATATTTGGAGTGCAACACAATCCCAGAAGAAAATACCTTGGAAGAACTTCAGAATAGGTCCGTTTCAAATGGACAGGGGGACATTCTGACAAGCCCAGACTACAGCACAAGGGCTCTGGGGTAAGGAGCTGGGGCAGGAAAACAGAGTGCTATAGTTTCCACTTACCTGAGAATCTTCTGTGAGTCTCTTAGCTATTCCGTCCTGGCTGCAAGCAGGTGGTTTGGCAGATTTGCTACTAAAGGCAAATTGTAAATATGGGCATTCCAATAAGAATACTGGACCAAGCTGTGAGTACTCAACACTGGAAATCAATCAGCAGAACTGCCCCAGGGCAAATTAAAGCAGCTTTCATCCCTTTACATTGAACAGACCTCAAGCTTTAAAAAATTAATAAAAAACAAAAAAACAACTCTCACTATAGGCAGCTTTTATGCAAAGAGAGAAGAACAGATCTTAGATCTGTCAGCAACTCCAGAGGAAGCTGCAAAGGGAGACATGAGCTGGTGGCCATTTCACAATGAGATCATTGCAAGAAGGAATGGAAAAAAAACATATAATGCCCTACAAAAGAGAAATGAAAAAGACACCAATTCATTGGAAAACAAAATTTTTGAAATGGAAAAAGAATGCAATGAGCAAAAAAAATCATTTGGCCAATTACAAAAGGAGCTAAAATAGGCAAGTGAAGAAAATAATACACTAAAAATTAGAATTGAACAAATGGAAGGGAATGACTCAATAAGACTTCAAGAATCAATCAAACAAAAATGAAAAAAAAAATAGAAGAAAACATGGAATACCTCCAAGGGAAAAGAACTGGACTCCCGGGGAGGGGGGAGGGTAGTAAGAACGGGGAGATCAGACAGGAGTCTTTGTAACTTCCTCTAACCTTCCCTCAAACCAACAACATATGAAGCCTCTAGACTGATTTTGATGTAAAAAAAATCCACAATATCCAGAGGACAAAACGTTTCTAGAAGATACTCTGGAAGAACTTCAAAACTGGTCTGTTTTTTTTTTTTTTTTTGCAAATTAAGACAACTCTGAGGTACCACTACACACCTGTCAGATTGGCTAAAATGACAGGAAAAGATAATGACGAATGTTGGAGGGGATGTGGGAAGGCTTGGGCACTGATGCATTGTTGGTGGAACTGTGAATGGATCCAGCCATTCTGGAGAGCAATTTGGAACTATGCTCAAAAAGTTATCAAACTGTGCATACCCTTTGACCCAGAAGTGTTTCTATTGGGCTTATATCCCAAAGAAATCATAAAGAAAGGAAAGGGCCCCACATGTGCAAGAATATTTGTGGCAGCCCTTTTTGTAGTGGCTACAAACTGGAAACTGAATGGATGCACATCAATTGGAGAGTGGCTGAATAAATTATGGTATATGGATGTCATGGAATATTACTGTTCTGTAAGAAACGACCAGCAGGATGATTTCAGAGAGGCCTGGAGAGACTTGCATGAACTGATGCTGAGTGAAGTGAGCAGAACCAGGAGATCATTATTCACGGCAACAACAATACTATATGATGATCAATTCTGATGTTCATGGCTCTCTTCAACAATGAAATGTTTCCAACCAGTTCCAATTGTTCAGGGAAGAAAGCCATATATACCCAGAGAGAGGGATGTGAAATGTGGGCCACAACATAACATTTTCATGCTCTCTATTAATGTTTGCTTGCATTGTGTTTCCTTTTTCTGATTTTTCTTTCTTGTAGATAAGATTTTTCTTACACAAAAATGATGTGTGTAAATATGTATACATATATTCAATTTGTCAAGTATTTTAACATAATTAACATGTAGTGGATATCCTGCCATCTAGGGGAGGGGTGGGGAGTAGGGGGGGAAATTTTGTAACAGAAAGGTTTGTTTTGTTAGTTTTGAAGAATCACCCATATATATGTTTTGAAAAAAAGTTTTAATTTAAAAAAAAAAGAAAAAGAAAAAAAATCGTCTGTTTTAATTGGGCAGGGGAGTGATCTGCTGAACCCAGTCTGCAGCACAGGGAGACCAAGGCAGGGAGCTCGAGCAGGGAGCTGAAACAGGAGTCAGAGCTGTGCTTTTCACACACCTGGGAGTTTTCTGTAAGCCTCTTGGACCAATATGTCCTAATTGTAAGCAGATGGTTTGGAAAATCTGCTTTTTCTGGGGGGGTAGATTGTGAACAACTGAACCCCTGAAGACATAGGACCTAGCTGCCATTGCACAGCACCCTAAAGCAATGAATCAATCAGCTGAACTGCTCAGCACTGAAATAACTCCATCAGCAGAACTACCCCAGGGCAAATTAAAGCAGCTCTCCCTCCTTTGCCTTGAACAGACCTCACACCTTTAAAAAAATGAATAAAAATACCAAAAATAACACTCACCATAGACAGCTTTTATGGAGAGAGGGAAGAACAGACCTAATATCCTGAGTTCCCTAAAGGTAAAGCAACTCCAGAAAAAGCCCCAAAGTGAGATATAAACTGGACTTCATGTCACAAGGCTTTCTCTGAAGATTGCATAAAGGATCTTAAAAGAGAGTTAGAGGAAACATGGGGAAATAAAATGAATCATAGCAAAATAAAATGAAAAAAAATGGAAAAAGAATGCAATGGGCAAAAAAATGTAATTGGTCAATTGCAAAAGGAATTAAAAACAATAACTGAAGAAAATAAGACATTAAAAATTAAAATTGAACAAATGGAAGTGAATGACTCAATAATACTTCAAGAATCAGTCAAACAAAAAAAATGAAAAGATAGAAGAAAACATGAAATATCTCCTAGGAAAAACAACTCCACCTGAAAAATAGATCAAGGAGAGACAATCTAAGGATTATAGGGCTTCCTGAAAGCCATAATTGAAAAAAGAACCTAGACACTATCTTCCAGGAAATCATAAAAGAAAACTGCCCTGATATTTTAGAATCAGAAGGTAAAATAACTATTGAAACAATCCACCAAACACATCCTGAAAGAAAGCCAAAAATTAAATCCCCCAGTTATATCGCAGCTAAATTTCAGAACTATCATACCAAGGGAAAGATATTGTGAGAAGCCAGAAAGAAACAATTTAAATACCGAGGAGCCACAATTAGGCTCACCCAGGACCTAGCAGCTTCCACTTTAAAGGATTGAAGGGCCTGGAATCTGATATTCTGGAGAGCAAAGAACTGGGATTACAGCCAAAAATAAACTCTCCATCTAAAATTAGCATTATATTTCAGGAAAGAAGATGGACATTCAGTGATATATGTGAATTTCACCTATTTCTAATGAAAAGACCAGAACTGAATAAAAAATTTGAACTACAAACACAGAACTCAAGAGAAACATAAAAAGCTAACAAAAAAACTCTTGAGAATGATATTTATGTTATGGATACTTATGAGGGTTGATTTTATGATTTTATAATTATATTATGATTATTATGATATGATTATTGAGATTTTATTATGATATTATTATTTTTTATTTTATTATTATTATATTATGATTATGTTTATTATGAATCAAATGCAGGAAGGCAGAAATAGTAAATGTATTTTTTTTTTCAGATCATGATGGAAGAAAAATCACATGCAATATAAGGCCAGGAGAAAATAGACCAAAAAGCAATTGGGAACTAAATAATTTTATCCTAAAGAATGAATGGGTGAAACAGCAAATTACAGACACAATTACAAATTTCATCCAAGAGAATGACAATAATGATACAACATACCAAAATTTGTGGGATGCAGCCAAGGTGGCAATAAGGGTAAATTTTATATCTCTAGATGCTTATTTGCATAAAATAGGGAAAGAGAAAATCAGTGAATTGGGCTTGTAACTAAAAGAGCTAGAGAAAGAACAAATTAAAACCCCCCAATCAAATACCAAACTTGAAATCCTAAAAGTAAAAGGATTAATAAAATTGAAAATAAAAAAAAACTATTAAATTAATAAATAAAACTAAAAGTTGATTTTATGAAAAAACTGACAAAATAGATAGACCTCTAGTTAATTTGATTAGAAAAATGAAAGTAGAAAATCAAATTGTTAATCTCAAAAATGAAAAGGGAGAACTTTCCACCAATAAAGAGGAAATTAGAGCAATAATCAGGAGTTACTTTGCCCAACTTTATGCCAATAAATTTGACAACCTAAGTGAAATGTTGGGAAATCTACAAAAATATAGATTGCCCAGATTAACAGAAGAGGAAATAAATTACTTAAATAGTCCCATTTTAGAAAAAGAAATAAAACAAGTCATTAATTAGCTCCCTAAGAAAAAATCTACAGGACCAGATGGATTTACCTGTGAATTCTACCAAACATTTAAAGAACAATTAACTGCAAGGTTATATAAACTATTTGAAAAAATAGAAAATGAAGGACTCTGACAAATTTCCTTTTATGACACAGACATAGTAATGATATCTAAACCAGGTAGAACAAAAATAGAGAAAGAAAATTATAGACCAATCTCCCTAATGAATATTGATGCAAAAATATAAAATAGAATATTAACAGATTACAGAAAATCATCCCCAGAATAATAGACCATAAGCAAGTAGGATTTATACCAGGAATACAGAGATGGTTCAATATTAGGAAAACTATTAGCAATATTGACTGTAT
This sequence comes from Myrmecobius fasciatus, assembly GCA_023553655.1. NCBI lineage: Eukaryota > Metazoa > Chordata > Mammalia > Dasyuromorphia > Myrmecobiidae > Myrmecobius > Myrmecobius fasciatus. Next base: position 6,638 of record JAJPUD010034207.1, read on the forward strand.
CAGTAACCAAATTAACAAAAACATATGCTTATCTCAATACATGCAGAAAAAAGTATTTGATAAAATCCAACATCCATTTCTATTAAAAAACACTAGAGAATATAGGAATAAAAGGACTTTTCCTCAAAATAGTCAGTAGCATCTATTTAAAATCATCAGCTAGCATCATATGTAATGGTGATAAACTGGAGCCATTCCCGATAAGATCGGGGTGAAACAAGATTGCCAACTATCACCATTACTTTTCAATATTGTATTAGAAATGCTAGCTTTGGCAATAAGACAAGAAAAAAGATAAAAGTAATTAGAGTAGGTCATGAGGAAACCAAATTATCACTCTTTGCAGATGATATGATGGTATACTTAGAGAACCATAGAGAATCAACTAAAAAAATTAGCATTAATCCACAACATAAGCAAAGTTGCAGGATACAGAATAAATCCACATAAATCATCAGCATTGTTATACATCACCAACAAAATGCAACAGCAAGAGATACAAAGAGAAATTCCATTTAAAATAACTTTTGATAGTATAAAATATTTGGGAATATATGTGCCAAGGGAAAGTCAGGATCTATATGAGCAAAACTACAAAACATTCTCCACACAAATAAAGTCAGATGTAAACAATTGGACAAATATGAAGTGCTCTTGGATAGGTCAAGCGCATATAATAAAGAAGACAATACTACCTAAACTAATCTATTTATTTAGTGCTATACCAATCAAAATCCCAAGAAATTATTTAACTGACCTAGAAAAAATAACAACAAAATTCATCTGGAAAAACAAAAGGTCAAAAATTTCATAGGAATTAATGAAAAAACAAAACAAAACAAAACAAAACAAAACAAAATAAACAAATGAGGATGGCCTACCTGTAATAAGATCTAAAACTATATTATAAAGCAGTGGTCATCAAAACCATTTGGTAATGGCTAAGAAACAGAGTAGTGAACCAGTGGAGTAGGTTAGGTTCACAGGGCAACATATTTTTTTTCCATTTCAACATTTATTTTTAATGTAATAAGTATTATGAATTGTTTGCAAAGGTACCCAACTTTTCTGTGCTTCCTTCTCAGTTTTCTTTTGTTCTCTGCTGTGCATTTTTTTCCTTTCTCTTCTCATATTAGACACAAATTTGTATTTGGTTATATATACACACATAATATAATGCATATACACACATATATACATATACAGACATATATATAGACATATCGTTCTCTGTGAATAGCATCTTCCTTCATACATTCTTTGAAATTGATTTATGGTACTTAAAGTGACAATTATTCAAAATTGTTTTAATAACAATATTGTTGCTACTGTGTATATAATTCCTTTGGTTTTGCTCGTTTTACTTTTATTATTTATTTCATGTAAATCTTTCCATATTTTTCTAAAAAATCAAGCAGATCATCATTTCTTCCATCACAATTATATACCAAAATTTGTTCAGCCATTCCCCATTTGATGGGCATCCCCTCATTTAAAAGTTTTTGTCACCACAAAGAAAGTTGCTATAAATATTTTAGGACATATAAATTCTCTTCCCTCTTCCCTAATCACTAAATCTAATGGTATTATTACAGGTATACAGTTTTATAGCTCTTGGGGAATAATTCTAAATTATTTTATAAAATGGTTAGATTAGTTCACAATTCTACCAATAGTTGAATTAGTATCCCAATTTTTTGACTTCTCCAAGATTTGTTGCTTTCCTTTTCTATCATTTTAGTTAATCTGATAGGTATAAGATAACATGTCAAAGTTGCTTTAATGTGCATTTCTCTTTTGTTATATATATAAAGCTTTTTATTTACAAAAACATATGTGATTTTTCAACATTGACCTTTGCAAAAACTTTTTTTCCCAAGCTTTTCCCCTCCTTCCCCCCATCCCACCCCTAGATGACAGGTAATCTAATACATGCTAAATAGGATAAATTATATGACAAGTACAATACATGTATACATTTCTATACAGTTATCTTACTGCACAAGAAACAGCAGATCTAGAAAGAGAAGAAGAAAAAAAGCAACCTAAGAAGGAAAACAAAATGCATGGAAATATTCACAGAAAGCATTAAAATGCTGTGTTGTAGTTCACACTCAGTTCCCACAGGCCTCTCTCTGGATGTATATGACTATCTTCGTGGCTGAAGAACTGGTTTGAATCACATCATTGTTGAAGAGAACCATGTCCATCAAAATTGATCATCGTATAGTCTTGTTGCTGTGTATAATGTTCTCCTGGTTCTGCTGATTTCACTCAGCATCAGTTCATGCAAGTCTCTCCAATCCTCTCTGAAATCCTCCTGTTGGTCATTTCTTACAGAACAATAATATTCCATAACATTCATATACCATAATTTATTCAGCCATTCTCCAATTGATGGGCATCCTTTCAATTTCCAGTTTCTTGCCACTACAAATAGGGCTCCCACAAACATTTTTGCACATGTGGGTCCCTTTCCCTCCTTTAAAATCTCTTTGGGATACAGCCCCAGTAGAAACACTGCTGAGGACAACATATTTAATGACAATAGTTATCTAGTGTTTGATAAACCCCAAGACCAGCTTTTGGGATAAAAAGTCACTATTTGACAAAAACTGCTGGGAAAGTTGGAAAATAGCATGGAAGAAACTAGGCATTGACCCACATGTAACACCATATTACCAAGAAAAGGTCAAAATGGATTCATGATCTAGATATAAAGAATGATATTATAAACAAATAAGAACAATGTACGATGGTTTACCTCTCACATCTGTGGAGGAGGAAGGAATCTGTGACCAAAAAAGAACTAGAGATCATCATTAATCATAAAATAGGTAATTTTGACTGTATCAAGTTGAAAGTTTTTATACAAACAAAATGAATGCAGACAAGATTAGAAGGGAAGCAATAAACTGGGGAAAGATATTTATATTCAAAGATTCTGATAAAGGTCTCATTTCTCAAATATATAGAGAATTTAATCAATTATATAAGAATGCAAGCCATTCTCCAATTGATAAATGGTCAAAAGGTATGAATAGACAATTTCCAGATGAAAAAATTAAAAGTATTTCTAGTCACATGAAAAGGTGCTCCCAAACACTATTGATCAGAGAAATTCAAATTAAGACAACTCTGAGATACACTACACACCTGTCAGATTGGCTAAGATGACAGGAAAAGATAATGATGAATGTTGGAGGGGATATGGGAAAACTGGGACACTGATGCATTTTTGGTGGAACTGTGAACGAATCCAACCATTCTGGAGAGCAATTTGGAGCTATGCTCAAAAAGTTGTCAAACTGTGCATACCCTTTGACCCAGCAGTGTTTCTCCTGGGCCTATATCCCAAAGAGATCTT
>JAJPUD010034208.1:0-10965 GCA_023553655.1 Myrmecobius fasciatus
TCTATTTTCTCCTGGCCTTATATTGCATGTGATTTTAATTGCATCACGATCTGAAAAAAATGCATTTACTATTTCTGCCTTTCTGCATTTGATTTTGAGGTTTTTATGCCATAACACATGGTAAATTTTTGTATAAGTTCCACGAAACCCTGAGAAAAATGTTAACTCCCTTCTACCTCCATTCAATTTCCTCCAAAGATCTATCATACCTAAATTTTCTAACATTTTGTTTACCTCCCTAACTTCTTTCTTATTTATTTTGTGGTTTGATTTATCTAATTCTGACAGAGCAAGGTTGAGATGCCCCACTAGTATAGTTTTACTGTCTATTTCTCCTTGCATCTCTGTTAGTTTCTCTTCTAGGAATTTGCATGCTATACCACTTGGTGCATATATATTTAGTATTGATACTGCTTCATTATTTATGGCACCCTTTAGTAAAATATAGTTTCCTTCCTTATCTCTTTGAACTAGATCTATCTTTGCTTTTACTTGATCTGAGATAAGATTGCTGCCCCTGTGTTTTGTTGTTTACCTGAAATATAAAAGATTCTGCTCTAGCCCTTTACCTTCACTGTGTATGTTTCTCTGTGTTTCAGATGTGTTTCTTGTAAACAACATATTGTAGGATTCTGGTTTTTAATCTAGTCTACTATCTGCTTCTGTTTTATGAGAGAATTCATCCCATTCACATTCACAGTTAGAATAACTAATTCTGTATTTCCTGCCATCTTATTTACCCAAAGTTATGTTTTTTCTCTTCCCTTTCCCCTTCTTCCTTCTCCCCTCCCCAGTATTTTGTTTTTGATGACTACCTCCCTCTAATAGTCCTCCCCCCTTTAGAGGTCCCTCCCTCTTTTTTATACCTTTCCCATAATTCTTCTATTTTTCCCTTCTATTAGTCTATCCCTTTCTTTTCCTCCTATCCCTCCTACTTCCCTATAAGGAGGAAAAAGTTTTTCTGTGAAACCAAATGTGTCTTATATACTCTTTTAGAGCCTAATCTAATGAGAGTAAGATTCACACAATGCTCATTGCCCTCTCTTCTTTCCCTCAATTTTATTAGGTTTTCTTTGCCTCTTCATGAGATTTTACTTTCTTTTTACCTCCTTTTTTTACTTTATTTTACCTCCTTTCCCCTCTTTTTCCAGTATGATAGTCTTTCCACCTCTAATTTCTTTTCTTTTTTATCTAGGTAAAATCCAATTATACTCCCATTCTTTGAGTATAGCCATAGTATAAATATAGTTCTCAAGGTTTCTTTCCTTTTTACCTTTTTATGCTTCTCTTGAGTTCTGTGTTTGGAGGTGAATTTTTTTGTTCAGATCTGGTCTTTTCATTAGAAATAGGTGAAAATCTCCTATATCATTGAATGGCCATCTTCTTCCCTGGAAGATAATGCTCATTCTAGCTGGATAACTTATTCTTGGTTGTAATCCAAGTTCCTTTGCCTTTTGGAATATCTGATTGCAGGCCCTTCGATCCTTTAATGTGGAAGCTGACAGATCTTGTGTGATTCTAATTACAGTTCCTCGGTATTTGAATTGTTTCTTTCCAGCTGCTTGCAATATCTTTTTCTGGGTGTAATAGTCCTGAAATTTGGCCACGATATCCCTTGGGGTTTTAATTTTGGGGTCTCTTTCAAGAGATGATTGGTGAATTCTTTCAATGGTGATTTTGCCTTCTGATTCTAAAACATCAGGGCAGTTTTCTTTCATAATTTCCTGGAAGATATCATCTAGGTTCTTTTGCTCATCATGGCTTTCATGCAGTCCAATAATCCTTAGATTGTCTCTCCTAGATCTGTTTTCCAAGTGATTTGTTTTTCCTAGGAGATATTTCATATTTTCTTCTATTTTTTCAGGTTTTTTTTGTTTTTGTTTGACTGATTCTTGAAGTCTTATTGACTCATTCACTTTTATTTGTTCAATTGTAATTTTTAAAGTATTATTTTCTTTAGTTACCTTTTTTAGCTCCTTTTGCAACTGGCCATTTGAATTTTTTTGTTCATTGCAGTCTTTTTCCATTTTACCAATTTTGTTTTTCAGTGAATTGTTGTCTTTTTCCATTTCACCAATTTTGTTTTTCAGTGAATTGGTGTCTTTTTCATGTCTTTTTTGTAGGGCATTATATCCTTCTTTCACTGATGTCAATTCATTTCCCCATTTTTCTTCTAAATTTCTTTTGAGATTCTTTATGCAATCTTCCAGGTAAGCCTTGTGAAATGGGGACCAGCTCATGACTGCCTTTGTGGCTTCTTCTGAAGTTGCTTTCCTTTTAGGAACCTCAGGATCTGAGGTCTGCCCTTCTTTCTCTCCATAAAAGCTATTGATGGTGAAAGTTCTTTTCTGTTTCTTACTCATTTTTTTAGAGCTTGGGGTCTGTTTAAAGCAGAGGATTGGCAGCTGCTTCAATTTGCTCTGGGGCAGTTCAGGTAGTTGACTTCCAGTGTGGAGCTGATTGGGCTAGATTCGTGTTCTCAGTTGTTTTCAATCCACCTTTTACTAAAGACAGTTCTGCCAAAGCACCTGCCAGCAAGCAGAGCAAAGTGTCCCAAGCATCTCCCAGGCACTTCCCGGGTGCTTAGATCCACCACGCTCTGTCCCAGCCTTGGTCTCTTGTCCTGGCTTCACACTGCTGCCTGAGTGCGGCAAAACGCCTGATCCCTTGCCCATCTGAAACAGTTCTCCTCTGGAGTTCTTCCAAGGTAATTTTTGATGGAAATGTGTTGTACTCCAAGTATTTGGGGGAACTTTCACTCCAGAACCAGTTCAGAGGCTCAATCTGCTCTTGATTTGAGGGAAGATCAGAGGAGCTCACAAAGAGTCATGTCTGCACTCTGCCATCTTGGCTCCACCCCTGATTATTGATGTCTTCTTGAGTCATTCATTTCCATTTGTTCAGTTTTAATTTTTAATGAATTCTTTTCTTCATTTACTTTCTTTACTTCATTTTGTATTTGACCAATTGAATTTTTAATTCAGTTGTTTTGTTCATTGCCTTTTTTCCATTTCACACATTCTGTTTTTCAATAAATTGGTTTCTTTTTTCACATCTATTTTGTAAGGAGTTATATACTTTTCCCATTTCATCAAATCTTTTTTGTAAGAAGTTATTTGGCTTTTGCATTTCATCAAATCTATTTTGTAGGGAGTTAATATGTTTTTCCCATTTCATCATATCTAATTTTAAGGAGCTTTTTTCAGATAATTTCTGATTTTCCTTTTCCATATCCTTTTTCAAAGATCTTATTTCCTTTCCCCATTTTTCTTCTCTCTGTTAAGATCCTTTTTGAATTCTTCCAAGAGAGCCTTGTGAAATTGGGTCCAACTCATGTAATTTTGGGTGGCTTCATGTGGAGCTGATTTGCCTTTAGGAACCTCAGGATTTGAGATCTGTTCTCTCTCTCCATAAAAGCTGTCTATGGTCAGAGTTATTTTTTGTTTTTTGGTCATTTTTCAAGATTGAAGGCTGTTCTTAAGGCAAAGGGACAACAGCTGATTTAATTTACCCCGGGGCTGATGTTTGTGACTGACTTCTGGTGCTGGATATTTTCAGCTAGTTCCCCCCATTCTTCCAGGGCTCAGTGTTTCACAATTTGCTTTTTATATTTGTTTTTGGATGCCTTACATCAAATCTGCTAAATCACCAGCTTGCACTCAATTGAAACAGACTTTTCCTGACTTTCTTCCAAAGTATCTTCTGGAAATTTGTTGTACTCCAAATATTTGACGGTTCTATCACTCTAAAACCAGTCCAGGGGCTTTATCTTCTGTTGATTTGATGGAAGTTTGGAAGAAGTCACATAAAGCCATATCTACTCTCTGCCATCTTGGCTTCACACCTCCATCATTTCTTTTAGTACAATAATACAGTAGATACAGTAGTATCCCAACACAACCATATACTACAACTTGCTTCAGTGATGGGGATTAATTTCTAGTTCTTTGTCACCACAAAGAGAGCTGATAGAAACATACTATTTACATTAAAAGTTTTATAACTACTATATGTGAATCCCCCTCCATCTTATTTTTAATATTTTCTTTCCTAGCCTCTCTTTTGATGCTATCCTTTATTTTCTCCCCTCACTCTCCAACCCCTTCTTTAAACACTCCTCCAAAAGTCCCAACATCTCCCCTTACTCTCCTAAAATCCAATTCATATACCCCTCTAAAAATCCCTCCCTGAATCTGTCACACAATTTTTCACTTCTCTACTTGTTCAGAAGACTTTTACACCCTTCCAGATGTACATGTTGTTTTCTCTTCAACCTACATTAGAGTAAGTTTCTAACATTACCAGTTCTCCATTCACACCTGCTTTCTCTGTACTAGTTCTTCCTTTCACATCCCCTTTTTTCATGATATAATTGCTTCCTTTTACCTTTTCCTACCCATGTTCTCAGAATCATCTCATCATACAAAAGGATTTTTTTTCATATTGGAAGTCAGGAAGGAAGTTGAACATAACTTCAATGATAATCAAAATAATGTCCATGAAAAGAATATGAAAAGATGTCATGATTCCAGAAGAATGTGGGTCGTTTCTCCAGCTATATGCTATCAGCATAGAATAGAATATACAAATGTCATATGTCATTATTTTTTTTGGTTTAATTGAATTTCCTTATTACAAACACATGTTCTGTTGAAATGGCATTGTGTGGTATAGAGTGAGGAGATACAGTGTGTGTGCATGTAGTATATGTGTGTATGAGTGCATGTGCATATGTATGTTCACATGCACATGAATATGCATTTAATCTCTGGCAAATTATACCAAAAATTAGTAAAACATAAGAACAATAGCAATGAATATCATTTTTGAAGTTGATGGTGATTCAGGAAATTGATTTTGCTTTTACTTTTTAATCTTCTTTTTGCTTTATCTAAGAAGAAGAAAAGAAGGCTTAAAAGAAATATTTTATGTGAACATATGTGATGTTGAGCAGCAACATGAGTAAAGAAGGAAAACTATGTAGGTTAATGTGATGCACAGGACTTAGATATTGAACATATAGAATTTGTTAATTAACTTTTATACTTGAAGTTGGAGAGAAGGAGTAGAGAAAGGAACAGTCACATTAAATTAGAGAACCACAGCAGTTATAATTTACTTCAGTACAAGAACCTTAGTTCTGTGTCCTGGCCCATGCTCAAAGTCTTTCACTTTGATGTGACTCATCAGAACTAATGTCCCTTTGGTTGGGCATTTGAATATAGAGAGTTATCAATATAATACTATAACATATCACAGGAGAACATTCAAAAAAGGACTTTTTATACACATTCTACAAATTAAATATAAGGCCAAATTATTGTGAATAAAAATGTTTTGTACCATTTTCAATTTAAAAAAAAAATCTTATATCTAGTAGGTTTATGACAATTTTTATATTTTACTTTTAAATGGGATTTAAAATATCCATTTAAACTCCATATATGGTAAATGTATTTTTTATTAAAACAAATTTAATGTTCTCTTCATTTTTAATGATGACAACTCAAGGTTATAATATTAAATTATTAAAGAAAATTATCAGCATTGTGCAATGAATGCATGGTTTTAAGACATAATTCACTGAGGTGTGAAATGTTTTGATATAATTAGAATATCTGGTACCCTTCACTATGAAAAATAAAGATAAAAGTGAAGAGAAATGAGCAAGAAAATTGGCAGTTTGAGATTTACTTATTTTTGTGGCATTAGGCAAAAAACGACATTTTTAATTGTGACTGTGAAGCACCAAGCTAACTATAAGCTTTGTAATTATCCAGTTAATTCCATCCTTGCAGAGAAGCCAAACCAGGTAGTTCATACCTAATTGTCAAATTGAGGTGCTTGTATTATCTGGATTGATTGTCCAATAGTGGTCATGTTCACTAGAATATAATCTAGAGCACAATTGTCTGAATTAACTGTCAACAGTGATTAAATTAGTTATTCACTTGGTGTAGTCTCAACTGGCTTTGCACTCTTTAGAGATAATAGTAATCAATTAGTCCCATGGAAATATTTATGAGAAATATAATTTCTGTCATGTTAGTATAAAGCAGCAATAGAAAATTCATTTAAAACAACAAAAGAAAATGAGAGTCCCTACTTCAGCAATGAAGCCTCATTTTAAAGAATTAAATGTTAACAGTGGTCTAATCCTTTAGTCTCATTGATCTGAAACAATGAGAAGTTAAAGACTGGATCATGGTTACACAGTTGGCATGCCCTAATTGTAGGACCTAGACTCAGATTTTACCCTTTCCAAGCCCACTTCTTTATTTATTACCCCCCACTTCCACATATTAAAATGTATAAATATATAAAGATACAGAATAATGGATAAATATGACCCTCTTCCCATCTGCTGCACACTATTGAGAAACACTTTTTTTTTATTAAAGCTTTTTATTTGTATAACATATGTATGGGTAGTTCCCCAGCACTGATCTTTACAAAGCTCTCCATTACAACTTTTACCCCAGTCCCCTCCCCTCTCCTAGATGGCAGGAAGTCCACTACATGTTAATAATGTTGAAATGCTTGAGAAGGATGCAAGAAAAATACTATCTACAAGAAAAAAAAAAGAAAATCAGAGAAAGGCAACACAATGCAAGCAAATGTCAATAGAGATCATGAAAATGTTACGTTGTGGTCCATATTTCATATCCCTCTCTCAAAAAGGTGTATATGGTTTTCTTCAGTGAACAATTGGAACTGGTTTGAGACAATTCTTTGTTGAAGAGAGCCATGTCCATCAGAATTGATCATCATGTAATACTGTTGTTGCTGTGTATGATGATCTCCTGGTTCTGCTCATTTCACTCAGCATCAGTTCATGCAAGTCTCTCCAGGCCTCTCTGAAATCATCCTGCTGGTCGTTTCTTACAGAGCAATAATATTCCATAACATTCATATACCATAATTTATTCAGCCACTCTCCAATTGATGGGCATCCCTTCAGTTTCCAGTTTCTAGCCACTACAAAAAGGGCTTCCACAAACATTCTTGCACATGTGGGTCCCTTTCCCTCCTCTAAGATCTCTTTGGGATACAGGCCCAGTAGAAACACTTCTGGGTCAAAGGGTATGCACAGTTTGACAACTTTTTGAGCATAGCTCCAAATTGCTCTCCAAAATGGTTGGATCGAAAAACACTTTTTAATAATGAAAATTTCTAAATAAACCATTTACCCAGTCATCTATTTAATTACTATGTATGTGCTGTAAATTTAAATTGATTCAATAATTTCAAAATATTTAACATTGATGTTCATTGCTTTTAATGCTGTTTAGAGATGACCACAGGCTTGCTTTTTTCCACTTACACTTGTCTACTATAATAGCATAGACTTGATAATAATGGTTCTACTGTGCACCAGGCTTTAATTATTTCCTTTATTCTTGCACTCTATCTGCATCCCTGAGTGTCTGTCCTTTCTCCTCCTCCAGTAAAACTTTCAGATACCTTTCCTTATGACTGCTCATATTTGGTGAATGTGATACAGTGCAATTGGGTTTTCATAAAACTTTACCTTATATGATCTAATTCTGTTTTTCAGACATCTCCTGTGATGATATCTTTTATTTGGTTTCCTCTCTATAGTTCTTCAGTTCAGTTCAATTAAATTTAATTCTAAAAGAATTTTTAAGCATCTACTATTTGCCAGATACCATACTACATACTAGGTTTAGAAAGACAAAAAAAATGAAAACAAGTTTTGACCTCAAGAAATTGACAGTATACCAGCAATGTTGATATATGTATGTGTATGTCTATGTATTTATGTGAACAATATGTAAATATGTGCATATACATTTGTGTGTATATATATACAGGAATATATATATGTATATATATATGTGTATATATATACATATCAACACACTCTAAAAATAATTTCAGTACAAGTGTGGAATTGCTGGAAATAGTTTTGTTACAGAGGATGGGGGAAAAGTGCATCAGAAAAAGCATTAGGTGACGCACTTGAGCTGAGTCTTGAATGATGGTGGAGACACTCAAAAACAAAAAGAGAATGGGATAATATTCTTGCAATGTTATAGTGTGAGCAAAGTCAGGGAAGTAGAAGATAGAACATCCTATATTGGACTAGACCATAGAGTGCTTGAGGAGAAACGATGTGAAATGTCTTAAAAATAAATTGGTAGTGTCTATCAAGTACTCGGTATGTCTCACCACTGCCTTTTAAGTAATAGAGAAATTTTATTTTTCAATGAGATGGTGATATGCCATGTTTTAAAGCTATACAACTTGACAATGAGGGTGATATTAAAAATTTGGACCTCTTTTTCCAAAAAAGCCTTAACATTACACACATACAGACACACACACACACACACACACACAAACACACACACACACAATGAACAAACAAAAATTACAGTGCATTTCCCCAAAGGTCCCTTTGTTTATAAATGGACAATGATTCAAACTGGATCCATGAGTATGTGTGTGTGTATGTAAAAAGATATGGAGAGGACTTCCTTCCGGGGGTGGAACCATGGTGGCGGAGATCAGACAGGAGTCTCTGTAACCTCCTCTAACCTCCCCTCAAACCAACAACATATGAAGCCTCTAGACTGATTCTGAAGCAAAAAAATCCAAAATATCTGGAGAACAACATGATTCTAGAAGAAGATACTCTGGAAGAACCTCAAAACAGGTCTGTTTTAATTGGGCAGGGGGGTGACCTACTGAACCCAGACTGCAGCACAGGGAGACCCGGGCAGGGAGCTGGAGTAGGGAGCTGGAACAGGAGTCGGAACAGGAGTGGGAGCGTTGTGCTTTTCACACACCTGGGAGTCTTCTGCGGGCCTCTTGGAACAATTTGTCCTGATTGTGGGCAGGTGGTTTGGAGGGTCTACCTTTTGAGGGGGATAGATTGTGAACCACTGAACCCCTGATGAGCATTGGACCTAGCTGCCATTACACAGCACCTTAAAGCAATCAATCAAACAACAGGACTAATAAGCACCAGAAATAATTCAATCAGCAGAGCTGCCCAGTACCTGAAATAATTCAATCAGCAGAACCGCCCCAGGGTGAACTAAAGCAGCTGTCCCACCTTTGCCCTAAACAGACCTCACACCTTTAAAAAAAAATGAATAAAAAACCAAAAAGAGCTCTCAGCATAGACAACTTTTATGGAGAGAGGGAAGAACAGACCTCAAATCCTGAGGCCCCTAAAGGTAAAGCAACTCCAGAAAAAGCCCCAAAGAGAGACATAAATTGGTCATCATGTCACAAGGCTTTCTTTGAAGATTGCATAAAAAATCTTAAATTAGAGTTACAAGAAACATGGGGAAATGAAATGAGATCACTGCAAAATGAAATAGAAAAATGGAAAAAGAATGCAATGAACAAAAAATGTAATTGGTCAATTGCAAAAGGAACTAAAAACAGTAACTGAAGAAAATAAGACATTAAAAATTAGAATCGAACAATTGGAAATTAATGACTCATCAAGAATTCAAGAATCAGTTGAACAAAAACAAAAAAATGAAAAGATAGAGAAAAACATGAAATATCTCCTAGGAAAAACAACTGACCTGGAAAATAGATCTAGGAGAGACAATCTAAGGATTATAAAGCTTCCTGAAAGCCATGATGAAAAAAAGAACCTAGACACTATCTAACAGGAAATCATAAAAGAAAACTGCCCTGATATTTAACACCCAGAAGGCAAAATACTTCTTGAAACAATCCACCGATCACCTCCTGAAAGAAACCCAAAAATTAAGTCCCCCAGAAATAAAGTGGCTAAATTCCAGAACTATCATACCAAGGAAAAGATATTACAAGAAGCCAGAAAGAAACTATTTAAATATCAGGGAGTGACAATTAGGATCACACAGGACCTAGCAGCTTCTACTTTGAAGGACCGAAGGACCTGGAATCAGATATTCCGAAGGGCAAAGGAACTTGGATTACAGCCAAGAATAAGTTACCCAGCTAGAATGAGCATTATCTTCCAGGGAAGAAGATGGTCATTCAATGATATAGGAGAATTTCACCTATTTCTACTGAAAAGACCAGAAGTGAACAAAAAATTTGATCTACAAACACAGAACACAAGAGAAACATAAAGAGGTAACAAGAAAAAATAACTCTTGAGAACTATATTTATGTTATAGATACTTATAGAATGAGGGTTGATTTTATGAATCGATTATTACATTAAGATTATGATACGATTACTGTGATTTTATGATTATTATGATATGATTACTGTGATTTTATGATTATTATGATATGTTTATTGTGATTTTATGATTATTATGATATGATAAACTGAAAAAGAAATTAGAGGTAGAAAAGGGATAACACTGGAAGAAGAGGAAAAGGAGGTAAAATAAGGGAAATTACATCACATGTAGAGGCAAAGAAAACCTATAATGATTGAGGGGAGAAAAGGGAGGGGAATGAGAATTGGGTTAATCTCCATCTCATCAGATTTGGCTCAGAGGGAATAATAGACGTACTTATAAGGAAACAGGAGGGAAAGGGGGGAAAAAAGGGGTGGGTGGGGCTCTAAAGGGGAAGGATTGTTTCAGGGAAGTGGTTTTCAAAAGCAAAATAGTAGGGAGGAGGGAAAGGGGATAAGAAAGAGAAAAGCATAAGCTAGGGTAAATAAGATGGCAGGAAATACAGAATTAGTTATTTTAACTGTGAATGTGAATGGAATGAACTCTCCCTTAAAGCAGAAGCAGATAGCAGATTGGATTAAAAACCAGAATCCAACAGTATGTTGTATACAAGAAACACATCTAAAACATAGAGATACATACAGGGTGAAGGTAAAAGGCTGGAGCAGAATCTATTATGCTTCAGGTGAACAAAAAAAAAGCAGGGGTAGCAATCCTGATCTCAGACCAAGTAAAAGCAAAGATAGACTTAATTAAAAGAGACAAAGAAGGAAATTATATCTTCCTAAAGGGTACCATAGAT